>SJYO01041852.1:75298950-75450681 GCA_006410555.1 Capra ibex
CTATAACTTCTTAGGAACGTAGGGACCCTATTTCGGGTGAACCAGTACCACATACTAGAAAAATTACACAACAACCTAAGACTAACGATCTTAAAACAACTCCTAAAAACGTAGATACAAGTAGTCACTATAACCGGACATCAAAAGGAAAAAACACTGTAGAAACAGTCCAAAACCATAATCCCACTACCACCGGAGTATCTTACTCAAACCTTCAAATGGAAGGAGACGTTAAAAAACCTTCTCAAACTCCTCCTGTCCACAACCGAGAAGAGCTTTAAAAACCATCTTAAGTCGACACTTCGGCAGACCTGGACCCGAAAACAAACAACCTTCTAAAGACTAATGTCAAAATTAAAGGGACGAACACTACCCAGACAATTCTAAAAGATAAAGAAGGACCAAGTCAAAACCTTTTAACATGAAAAGATTCTTAAACAGGTAAAGAAGGTGCAACAGGTAAAATAACCGTATGTTGACGACTATCATCAGAGAATACACTAGGAAACATAAAGACACAACAGACAACACTATAGAGGTAAAAGTAAAGATTAAAATAACTAAACTAAAAAGAGAGAAACGAAGAACTACTGACCGATTACCAAACAGTTAAAATAAATAGGAAAGTTTCTTGGTCGAAAACCGAAACAACTAAAAACGATACCAGAGAAAACAAAGAAAACGTAAATAAAGACGGGATTAAAAATTCTAAAGAAAGGAAGATGATTGAGACCCCAAGAGGTTGAGAAGGAAAAGGTCAACGAAATCAACGTCTCAATCCAATAAATAAACTGAAAAAAGAACAAAGAACTCCATACGGACATAACGATACTTGAAAGGAGAATCGTGACGAAAATATCACAGGGTGTCCAAAACCCAACAACACAAAAGTAAAAGTAATCAAAGATACAGGTACAGGTGAAGATTGACAACGAAGGACTGGACGTATGTCTAAAGAGTTCTCCGTCCAGTTCACCAGACAATAAGGGTAGAGAAAGTCTTAAAAGGTGTCAAATACTCCCTTTATTACGATTTGAAGAAAAATAAAACTTTCACAATCATCAAGTCAGTACAGGTTGAGGAACACTGAGGTACCTGATATCGGGTGGTCCGAAGAGACAGGTACCTTAAAGGGTCCGTTCTTATGACCTCACCCAACTGTAAAGGAGGAAGTCCACTAGAAAGGTTGGAATCCATAGCTTGGATGTAGAGGACGTAACGTCCACCTAAGAAATGGTATACTCGATGGTCCCTTATGGAAAGACAAATTTCAAACAATATAAGACGAGGTGAATCCCTTTATCAACATCCTGATACACATCCCATTACTGTCAGAAGACATGGAGTGGAAGGACGAACCTTTTCACACCCCACTCCAGGAAACGTGGCGAGTTCCAGACATCTCACTCCTTTTTGTCATTTACACCCTAACGTCGACTCCTGTACTCCGGTAGTCTCGGTCTCACTCAAAGTCCTCTCCGTCGAAACCTTTTTTTTCCTTTCAGTCACTTGTCACTTAAACATTACATCCTTTCCTCTCTCTCTCTGTCTCTCTCTCTTTGTGTTTTGTCTCTCGTGTTCTCTCTACCTCTAATTTAAACTCTTTCTCTTAACTCAGGTGAATCCTTATATATTGACCTTCGGGGACCGTCCTTTCTCTGGTCTCTTAATACTTCAGTTAAACCCGTAGAAACAGTAGGATATACCCCGAAGGGTCCACCGTCTCACCTCTTTGTTAGACCGACACTACGTCCTCTGCACCCAACTTAGGGACCCACCCCTTCTAGGGGACCTCGTTCCGTACCGTTGGGTGAGGTCATAAGAACGAACCTCTTTGGGTCCCTGTCTCCTCGGACCGTCTGATGTCAGGTACCTCAGAGTATCTCAACCTGTGTTGACTTCGCTGACTTTGAGAAAGAAAGAAGAGTAGAAAGCGCGAGAAGGAGGAAACAGAGGATTTGTCTTCAGAAGGTAAGGTAAACACAAGGAGGGAGAGAAAGGAAGGGAAAGGGAGTGACCTGAAGGGAAAGTCTGATCGTGGACGTCACTCGGACAGATCAGTGTACTGAAGTCCCAAGAGTAGGTGCACCCATTCAATGGATAAAGATTCAGGTACTGTACAGAGTGACGAACCTCAAATAGGAACGTAAAAGACTATCTGCGAAGATGGACCTAGGTTGGTCGAGAAGGTTCAGTCACATATGTTTGAATAGAACTCTATAAATCGTATTAGTTGAAACATAATAAAGATTTATATTCTTATAGAGGAGAAGGGACTTTGAGAGTCGAGGAACATTCTTTACTTAGTCTATATCGTAGTCCAGAGAAAGTTATGGTCAGAGTTACGAGATGTAAAACTACCAATCACTTAGTTGTGTTCAAGTTACATCCTGAGGGGTCCACTGAGTCGTCATTTCTTAGACGGACGTTACGTTCTCTGCGCCCAAGTTAGGGACCCAGTCCTTCTAGGGGGACCTCTTCCTTTACCGTTAGGTGAGGTCATAAGAACGGATCCTTTAGGGTGCCTGTCTCCTCGGACTGACCGATGTCAGACACGATAGCGTTTCTTAGCCTGTACTGACTCACTGACTTGTACAGTTCAATTTGTTCAAATCATACGGGATTTCCTATAAAATTTCCCGTCTTTAGTTCTCAAACACAGTGGACCTTTACAAACGGCATCCTTAGTCCTGGATTCTTTACGGAAGTGTTTTCATTAAGAGATTTTAAGATGACAATTATTATTATTACAACAACAATAACAAGTCAGTGATTCAGTGCAGGGTGAGAAACGTTGGGGTGTCTGACATCGGGTGGTCCGAGGAGACAGGTACTTTAAGAGATCCGTTCTTATGACCTCACCCAACGGTAAAGGTAGAGGTCCCCTAGAAGACCCTAGTCCCTAGTTTTGGTGTAGAGGACGAAACCGTTCGTCTAAAAAATGGTGACTCGGTGGTCCCTTCTAGGTGGTTATTATTATCGGGTATAAATAAAACGACCAGAGAAATACGTTGTTATAGGGACACTCCGACCACGTAAATAGAAGTAAAGTGTGTACATTTTGGACACCAAGTTTCTACGTTCATCGAACGGTATTAGTGACGTAACGTCCGACAGTAAAAGTGTTGGTGACTGATAATATGTTGGGAATCGTAAAAGTAATGGGACCCTATAGTATGAGTCAGTAGGAGTGGTTCGATTTCAAGACTCTCTTATGTCGAATTAATTCCACTTTAGTAAAAAAAGTAAAATGGTCTTTACTTACAGACACAAGAAGAAGTCGTATGTTAATTGATTTGGTATCATATAAAACAAGAGACTTAAACATTGAAGACATGGATAGCTACCAGTAAAGGACACATGAAGTTCACCATGTAAAACTATGGATCACGTTTAAACGATAACTACCGTGGAATTTTCCGTTGACCCTTTGAAGATACCTTAAAGGAAACAACCAATAAGAATGTGGGTGTACTCCTTGTAAGTCAACTACTGGTATATTAGGTCTACCTCACAAACACCTAACAAGTAGTAGGCACCAAATCTTCCTTATGTCTGCGTTGTAGAGCACAAATCCGTTCTTTTACGTAATTTGACAAAGTCGATGAAACAAATGGACTAAAGTACTCGTTGACTGACTTTAATTGACCTTTCGGTATTTACAACTATTTGTAAAGTACTTTCCCGTGTTTGTACTTTAATCTACTGAAGTCTTCTTATTAGTAAATAGAAGAAACTCCGTTCGAAAATCTCACCACAACAGGTTAGTTTTTTTTTACTCTCGATATTTTCATTAAAATTTAAATTTAAAATATCGGTGTGATTTTGTGTATTTTTCTTTTATCCATTTTAGTAAAACGTTTCACTCAAAACAAATTGCGTTATATATGTTTAATCGTAAATTATATATTAGTTATATTTTTAGTAACTATTTGACAAAAATGTAAGAAAAAAGTATGACTCAAAAAGGTTAGACCACACATAAAATATAAAGGACCTGTACAGTTAAAACTCAACGGTGTAAGGTTCACAAGGTGTCGGTGCACACTGGGTACCAATTAAAGTTTTGACGACCTATTGTTTCCTTACTTATATGGTCTAAGATAAGAAAGGAGTACGGGTCTTCTTACCGACGGAAGTCAGAGGCTCGAAACGAGGTTGGGAAGAGGAGAAGTCAAAACCTAGGGACGTCCTAACGTGGTCCTAGGTCTTTAATGTGTTAGTCATCGAAGTGAGTCTCCAGTTCATCGTACTTTTAGACTATAGAGAATACTAGTTTAGGTAGAACCCCGGTCAAAGTGTAAAAAGATTTTAAAAATAAGAAAAAATAAATAAATAAAAATTAAAAATAAATATGAAATAAAATGAAATGTTATGACATAGCCAAAACGGTATGTAACTGTACTTAGGTGGTGCCCACATGTATTCAAGGGTTTGTACTTGGGGGGAGGGTGGAGGGTGGGGTATAGTAGAGAGACCTAGTAGGGACACGTGGTCGGGGTTCGTAGGACATAGGACGTAGTTTGTATCTGTCCGCTAAGTAAAGAATGTACTATCATATGTACAAAGTTACGGTAAGAGGGTTGAGTAGGGTGGGAGAGGGAGAGGGAGAGGGAGTCTCAGGTTTTCAGGCGAGATGTGTAGACACAGAGAAAACGACAGAGCGTACGTCCCAGTAGTAACGGTAGAAAATGTCTTACTTCATTCGGTCTTTCTTTTTGTGGTTATGTCATATGATTGTGTAAAAAAATTTATTATTTATAACAGTATATACGAAGGATTATCCTCAAAGATTTACGATCTTCTTAACAATTGGTTTTAAAGACAGGGTAGGGTCGTAATGGTTTTACACTAATCAGTTTTAGACTGTTTCTTCGGTGATGGTGTAAGTTTTATTCACTTATTAAAAGAACGTCGTTTTACCCAACACCAAAAGTAGGATAAGTAGTAGATATTTAAATACGTCTCTTCACTGAGTACTGGTGGGAAGTGTATTATTAACATGTGAATTTTCGTAATAACCAAACATAGTACAAGGTAGGATTATGTTAGTAACTGAATTCATTCCGTTCCTTAGAGTTTTTCGTTTTTCAGATTCTAAGAATACACTTAGAAAATAAAAAGGAGACCTTCTATTACACCACTCGTATAAAGAGGACAATTAATAAGTTTTCGTCGTCTTCCCGTTCTCCTTCTTTACTGGGTAATATTCAAAAACAGTCACTTCTTTTATTGTAGTCCCCGTAGACAAGACACACCCCTGTCGTCTGATACGAATCGACTAGATAGGTTTGTTCTTTCAGAAGTCCTTGAGAAGTGATTTCGAAAGGATCCCGATTTATTCACCCGAAGGGAACACCGAGTCGTCATTTCTTAGGTGGACGGTTCGTCCTCTTCGTCCAAACTAGGAACCCATCTCTTCTATGGGACCTCTTCCTTTACCGATGGATTAAAACGGACCCTTTAGGGTGTCTATCTCCTCTGGCCACCCGATGTCTGGTACCCCCGACGCTTCTCAGTCTGTATTAGATCACTGTCTTGTTGTTTTCCCTATTTGTTCGTCCCGAAGGGTCGATGTCGACTGAACCTGCGTTTCGTGTACGTGAGTCAGCTCAAAGATCGCAGTTACCCTCTAAACCTTCTATGGATGAATAGTAGGTTCCTTTATCTACTGTCACCTTTCTTCACATTCATAGCAAGGAGGTATAAAGAGGTACAGTGGAGGTATACCACTAAGTAAAGTTTCTGACTTTCAACCGACAGCGTGTCAGTGGACTGCCGGAAAGAGGAGGAGGAAAGGTTGGGAAATCGTAGAGAAAGTAAGAAGAGAAATATGGTCGAGGTATGATAAAACACCCTTCTGTACTTCGTACAACGGGAGTAGGAGAGGAAAAGGAGGAGGAGGAATAGTATTGAAAAAGAAGTATCGTAAGACTTGTGAAAAAAAGACAACTTTCGGGTCATAATCGAGACGTGAATGTCGTAGAATAGATTTGTCGTATGGTAAATTACCACTGTGGCAAATGTCGAGGTCCAACTCCTTTACCTCTGAGACTCTGTGTTAGAGGATGTTCAGGTCGTTGATCCTTCACCATCTAGACCCTGACTCTGACTCACGACAAACTGAAGTTACGGACCTAATCATTGAAAACATAATGAAATGGTCATCGGAGAGGGAGGCGTGTCGGTCACACACAATTTATGTATTTCGTGCAATATTTATTCAGTTACTTGAATGTCTGTTTAGATAAATGAAAGTCTAAACAAGACCCGTGGGGTGTCGGCAGACGTCACCGGAGAAACCGTGTCATGTTTGTCACACACCCGATTGTCCCTAGAGTCAGAGTGTAGGTTCTCTACACAGTCTACCACTCTTCCTGCTTAGGAATCCCTTAAGTAGAGTAGACCTGGGACCTATAGGCTTCGTAATCCTCCTCCGTCCCTAGGAGAGATTGACCTACTTCTGATAATCTTGGTTCTACTGTGTCGGAAACAAAATAGGAAGTCGATGTCCAGAAACTGGAAAGATATACCGTATTCGGGTAAAGGAATCCTAAATCAACTCCGTTTTTTATAAAGGGAGGAAAGTGTCCCTTCTCTTACTGAGTATCGTGTAGTCATGAGAGAATTTTTAAGGGAGAATAATAGGTCGAGGATTTGAATATATAAGTCACATACCTTCCCTCAATATGGTCAATGAGGATGGAGGAAATGTCCATGTGTTTTCATCAAAGTGTGGAGTAAAAATTCTAACACTGTGAATAGTGAACGGGTTTTGACTCCGAGTTTATTGATAAAAATTATACATAACGTATAGATAATGTGTGTAAGTCTATTCTATTTTATCTGTTCCGTTTGGTCAATCTCTTTTTCTTAATAATATCTCTCTCCATTTTAAGTAGTCCTTCTGAAATTGTGAAGATTTGTATTTATAAGATTATTAAAGAGGAATTTACGTTTTGTTCATAAAAAAATTTTTATCTTTAATTGTTTAGACTTCTGTACAATCCGTTAAAAATCATATTTTTAAGACTCATTAACAATCCAATACTCAGGTTTCCACAGACTTCCCTTTATTATAAATTCCTTGTGTTAATTGTTGGAGTTAGACTTGCCTTATTTCTCTTTAGATTTGAGTCTTTAACAAGAAGAATTTATGTATAACAATCACAAATTTTTAACTGGTACAATGATTAATATTTCGGTCAATGTTATTTATAATTTCTTAGTTGTTATAAATTTTATATAGAACACTAGTTTAACGTTAATTCTATTAGTATATAATTCATTGATTATTTCAGTATATATATACCGTTAACTTTTGTATAAGATTTATAAGTACCTGTTTTCTTCTTTAAGATTTACCTCGGTTTACTGTGACTTTAGACTTTATGGTACCCGACTCTCAATTCTTCGATTGGAATGTTGAATGTTTCGATGTGTTTCATTAAGTATACTATCTTTTTTCCTTTACAAAAGGTTTATGAAAATTGTATTATGACTATGCTTTTAGTCTTTAACTCTAAGAACTCCTTCCTCTAAATCCTCAATCAAAGTGAGTACTCGTATCATTGTTTATGGTATTTGTCTCACGATCGCCGAATTTTTGTTTTACACAATGTTGATTCAACTCAAATCTGTCGTATAATTTCTCGTCTCTGTAATGAAACGGTTGTTTCAAGACAGATCAGTTTCGGTACCAAAAAGGTCATCAGTACATACCTACACTATCAACCTGGGACTACGACCCGTTCTAACTTTCGACCTTTTCTTTCCCTACTGAGAAACACTGGGGTACCTGACGTCGTACGGTCCGAAGGGACAGGTAGTGGACAGGTAGTGAGTTGAGGTACTCAAACTCGAACGAGTTTGAGTGTAGGTAGTTCAATCACTACGGTAGGTTGGTGGAGTAGGAGACAGTAGGGGAACTTATAAGTCCTGACTAAAGGAAATTCTGAGTGATATTTTAACATCATAAATTTTGATACACTATGAACGCCTTCGTCTCTTTCTTATATTTTTGTTTTTTCGTATTTTATCTTTATAAATAACTAATATGGTGTAATTTTATTTTTGGAACGTAAAGTTTTTTAGTAAGAAAAATTTCCCTTTTCATTTTAGAATCAGACTTTTCAGTACACGTTGTATAAATTGGTTCTTTCACAATTACGAGTCTTACATATTCCTTGTGTGTGTTTAGTTACCCGAAGGACCATCGAGCCGACCATTTCTTAAGCGGACGTCACACCCTCTGGACCCTTCTAGAGGACCTCTTCCCTTACCAAGGGGTGAGGTCATAAGACCGGACCTCATAAGGTACCTGTCTCCACGGACCACACAATGTCGGGTACCCCAGTTTCTCAGGCTGTGCTGACTTATTGAAAGTGAAAGTGTTTAGTCATTCGACTTCGTTGTTTAGATCATCCGTTTTCTATACTGTCGTCTTACCTCTTAGTTCCTCGATTATTTGTGTACTTTGATATAGATCGGAGTGATCATTAGTCTTTGTAAATTTAATTTATTTTTAACATATGCAAAAATGTAGATATTACGAGTGTTGTTTATCCTCTAGACTCTTTTCAATTACTCTTAACCGAACCAACACCAAACCCCAAAAAACGAAACACAACGAAACAAAGAAAAACCAAAAATCTGCTAAGGTATTTGCTGGGAACACAAGAGGTAATATAAATCGACTACCTGAGCCATAAGACCTTCTACCTTTCTTTTTATAAAAGAAATATCCACTAACACCTTCTAACTTCATATTAAAGAGTTGATGAACGAAGAAAAGTTACTGTCTCAATATACAAGGGTGAGTAACAGAACACTCAACAACAACATAGTAAACCCTTCTCATATACAAGGAGGGAATAACTGAAACCCGACCCAAGACCCCATAAGAAACCGACTACCCTACATTCTACACTGTACTCAGTAAAAAATCATCTTCGAAGTTAAACCTACACACGTCAAACGGGAGTGGATAATCTCATCGTACGGAGTCTATTCCCTATGTTGTTCACGGACCTAGAGACTTGGACCTTCTGTATACCTTGGTTCGATCCGACTCAGTTCGATATCGGTCCGAGTTTGGGTCGTCCTGACTCGTTTCCAGGTCGACCGGAGGTCGAGGATACATTGTACTCGTTCTTTATTTATAGACACCGACAATAGGTGACTACCATAACCGCGACAAACAACGGTGTCTATTTGATTATGCGACTATTTCTACTTACCATAAGATGTTACACTGGATCACAAGTTCGACAGCAAGTGGTTCGTCCATTGAGTCAGGTGAAAGAACCCCTCCTTGTTTCCCATCCTGTTGATCGGTGGACACAAATCCGTTTAGGAAGGAGTACCTTTGGTTATCCCTTATTCATAATTAGACATTGTATGGGTTCAGTACCGATAGGTGAACCTTATTCTTTACTCGTCGGACAATCCTGTCAAGAGAGATTAGAAGTACCCTAGGGAAGGAGTTATGGTTGGAGTTAGACTACCTTTATTTCGTTTAAGATTTTGGTCTTTAATAAGAAGAGTTTTTGTATGACGATTACAAAATTGTCAACTGGTATAACAATCAATATTTCAGTTAATGTCATTTATAGTTTCTTAGTTGTTACATGACTTATGTAAGATCCTACAAATAATTATTATAATACAACTTATTTTCACGCTTTTCACCCGTAGGAACAGAACAAGGACTGGAATCTTCTTTACGAAAGTCGAAAAGTGACAACTTATATTACATCCGACTCTATACTTGTGAGATATGGGTGAAACAACTCTCAAAATGGTATTTACCTACAGCTTAAAACAGTTTAGGAAAAGGGTCTAGATAACTATCTTAGAACACTAAAAATAAGAAACAAAACAATCACACCACCTAATACAACCAACTAGAGACCTATGATTTAGTAAGAACGTGGGGATCTTATTCAGGGTAAACTAATACCATATATTGGGAAGGTTATATAACAACTTAAACCAAATGATTATAAAACAACTCCTAAAAACGAAGACATAAGTAGTCCTTATGACTGGATATTAAAAAAAGACATCTCAGAAACAAGTCAAGACCATAGTCCCATTATTACGACCAGGTATGTCACTAAATTCGTAGGGAAAGTAGAAGTTAGAAAAAACTTATCAAACTCTCCGATACATAATAGAGAAGAAATTTATAAACTATCTTAAGTGGACACTTAGATAGACCAGGACTTAAAAACAAACAACCTTTAGAAAACGAATGACTAAGTTAAAGTAATGATCATTGACCAGACAAGTCTAAAAGATAAAGAAGGACTAAGTCAGAACCTTCTAATATACAAAGATTCTTAAATGGATAACGAAGATCCAACGTGTCAAACAACCGTATAGTACAAGTCTCTTCAGAGAATCTTAACAAAAAGAGAACATAACAAAAATTCATGAGGAGAAAGTAAAGACCAAAATAAACTCTGGAGAGAGAAAAAGAACTACACAGACCGATTTCCAAATAGTTAAAACGTATATAAAACTTTCTTGATCGAGAAAAGGAGTACAAAATCGGAGTTAATATAAATAAAGACGAGACTAGAAATAATAAAAGTAAGAAGATGATTGAAAACTGAAACAAGAAAAAGACCAAGTAAATCCACTTTTTAATTCTAATAAATAAACTTTAAAAAGAACAAGAACTCCGTCCGGACTTAATGACATCATAAGAGAGAATCTTCACGAAGATGACGTATGTTATCTAAAACCTTTCAGTATAAAGACAAAAGTAAATAGAGTTCTATAGAAAACTAAAAGAGAGACTAAAAAGGAAACTGGTTAACCAACAAACCATCGTACGATAAATCAAAAGTATACCATATAAAAGGTCAAAAGAAGAACATTAACTCAAGTCGAAGAATAGTAACACCAGTCTTTTTTATTGATTATTAAAATAAATCACAATACAAACAACAGAAAGACAAATAAAAAACACATACATAATATCTAAAACCCAAACACTCCAATATACTCCAAGTATATATAGTTAGATATATATATTGTTAAGTAACAAGATACGAATCATAACGACATACGTTCCCCGACTAACAGTGAATTCAAGTTTACATTAGATTTTCGTGTAAAAGGAGAGGGTTTTGTAAAATACAAAAACTATGATACAAAACGAAGAAAAATGAAACACATAGGTAATTGATGAATGACATCAATTTCAACTAAAATGTTGAAGTCAGAAACTTTTTGTTTTTATTAGATATAAAGAATCCCAAGAGGTACCTTCATTTCGATCGATATTTATATAAACGTATTATCTTTAATTGAGTAGGTCAATACCTCTGACTCTTCAGGGTATTAGCGGTAGACGTTCGACTTTTTAGTCCATTCGGATAATGTATTAAGTCAGACTTAGACTTCCGGACTCTCAATCCCCAGGTTGCCACATTCAGGGTCAGATTCAGATTTTCGAACTCTTGGTCCTCGTAGTTTTCGTTCTCTTCTACCAACAAAGTCGAGTTTATCTCTCTAGTTTAAACGGGAAGAAGGCAGAAAAACAAAGTAAATCCGAGAGTTGTCTAACATACTACAGGTAGGTGTTACCATTTTATTAGAAATGAGTCAGATGACTAAATTGACGATACTTCGTGGTGGGAGGATCTTTAAGAGTTTTTGTTACAAATGGTCGATAGACCTGTAGAGATTCGGGTTAGTTTGACTGTGTTTTTTAATTGGCAACGGACTTGTACTGTTTACAACACCCTAAGATTGAACCAATACCCGGGTCACAATGAGACGGACCACACACCTCCAGCAGGTAGTTCCCTGGTACGAGAAATCTACGGACTGAGGTTTCCGTCTACTGTGTCTAAGTAGTCGTTCCATTGTAAAGACCTGACTCCTAGGGAAGGTTTTGAATTCGTGATAATAATGACGACCACCATTTTGGGTAGACTTTAATAATAAACATCTCAAGTTCCCGGAAGAATACAAGGACTTATGTACCAATCCTAACAAAGGTTTTTATTACGAATTAAGGGAAAAAAAGGGAGATTGATACGACAAAATCTCCATTGATACTAAAGACTCGTAGAAGATCCCAGAACCATAACGGTCCATGATTAAAGGTGTCTTAGAGGGGTGGGTATATATAATGGATGGAATTAATAAATTTGTGAACTTAAAGATTGTTTACAACCTGTTGGTAATAAGATTGTGTGTCACAAAAGAATATAGACAACTTAATGAAACGGATTGTCTACCCAACAACTCTAATGTGTTCTTGGGTGGCCTTACCGGACTTATATCAGAATGGGTCAGACATTAAAAAGTGTCAACAAACTTCTAGATAAATCTCAGATTTCTATCTGATATAGTCCGTTACACCAACAATGACTTAAAGGAACATCGTAAATGAAGATACTTTTATTTCCCTTCCCATAACCGTCTCGATCTAGACACATACAACATGGGTATAGGAGTTGGTAGTCACAGATTGAATAGGATTTATTACATGTTTATTCCCGAAAAGTGTGGTGGTCACAAAGTTGAGTTGTGATTCGTGGACACTCCGTATTTGGTGTCCAGAAAAATGAATACTATATAAACGTAATCCTGATACCGATGACATATGATACTTTAATACCATCGAAAATGGATAACTCTATAATAATTTGATGACTTTCATATTTATACTTTCGTATCGAAGTTACATATTTTTCGAAGACTAGATAAAAATTTACTTTTTTCTTATAAATGATTTAATCTGTATGTGTCACTGAGACACACCTGTTCCTAAACTTACTATATATTTCTTTTATCAAACGTTGTGTCCTAACACCGATTTGTAGATTCTAAATTTTATAAAATAAAGGATAATATTAATATTTTATACTATTCCTATTTGTTTTTTGTTGTAGAGTAAGTTCCTTAAGATAAATTAATATCAATTCGAACTTCTCTTTTGAGTGATTCAAATCTTAAACCGACCTTCTTACTTCAAAGTGTTTCATTCTAAATATATTAACCCCTTATATAAATATATAAATATATTATATATAAATATTTATATATATAATATATAAATATATTAACCCCTTCGTAAAATTTCGTGTTCTCGTCTATTTACTGTGACCGTAAATGTAGTAACATGACTAGTTTCGACTTTGAGGTTATGAAACCGGTGGAGTACGCTTCTCAACTGAATAACCTTTTCTGAGACTACGACCCTCCCTACCCCCCGTCCTCCTCTTCCCCTGCTGTCTCCTACTCTACCGACCTACCGTAGTGACTGAGTTACCTGCACTCAGACTCACTTGAGGCCCTCTGCCACTACCNAACATGACTAGTTTCGACTTTGAGGTTATGAAACCGGTGGAGTACGCTTCTCAACTGAATAACCTTTTCTGAGACTACGACCCTCCCTACCCCCCGTCCTCCTCTTCCCCTGCTGTCTCCTACTCTACCGACCTACCGTAGTGACTGAGTTACCTGCACTCAGACTCACTTGAGGTCCTCTGCCACTACCTGTCCCTCCGAACCGCACGACGTTAAGTACCCCAACGTTTCTCAGTCTGTCCTGACTCGCTGACTTGACTTGACTTGACTAGTTCCGTATTATACATAGAAAAACTTTACCCTGGTACAGATAGACAACGATTAGGACAAAGTTTCTCTTTTAGGTTCCACTGTCACTTGGTTTCTGAACTTGAAAAGACACGTGTCGTCTCGTGTAACGAATGTAAGTGGTTTCTCTGAACCTAAGTCCGAGAGTAAAACCGTAAATGAGAGAACGAAAGGTAGTTAACAAGATATACACCATCAAATTTTTTACGTTTGAATAATAGAACCATAGGTTCACGTCTTTCTTCAATTTTTGAGGACTAGTAGCCGTATTGACTCGAAACTTTTAACGTAGTTTATAGGGAAATTCTCACAAAATTCGATCGTCTCACGATTGACTTCTTTATGTGACATTGTCAGAAAAGTTCCAGAGAAGAAAGTCTCTTGTTCTTTCTGTAAACGAGACTGGTATCAAAAAGTTTTAGATAATAATATTTAGAAGTTTCTTTTAGGAATAATACGTACTTTTTATCATAGATCTTAGTAGAAGTTGGAGAGGGTATATAGTGGTAGTAAAAGACCGTTCTGTTAGGGTAGAATAAGAATTGCACCTGTAAGGTATCGTAGTAGACATCTTCTAGTGTGATGGACATTAGTATTTGTGACCCCGGTTACTTTTTAACAAGGTACTCCAGAATTTACATTACGTCGTTTATTTCACACTTTTCTACGAAAATATTTCTTTGGTAAGCGGACTTAGACAAATATAATTACATTTAATGAACCTTTGTGTACTACTTACTTGATTATAACGTATAAGGGACCACGAGATATCCATGAAAGAATCAAATACGAATATTAACGAATGATTTCTGATACTTTCTGGCATATTTAGTATGTTTAATCCGGAAGATTTGGGTTCATCGATTGTTAAGGTCGAGACCATGAGAAAGGCTTTATTAGTTAAACCGAAACGATGAGTATTATGGTAGTCTATATACCATTGAGTCTATATACCTTATCGATACAATATAACGATGTCGTTATTAGACCAATTATGTAGTTATTATTTTGAAATTTGTGAAAAACTACCTTACCCGGTGTGGAGGATTTATACAAGAATCCACTTGACCTTTATATCGTGTTGGTATTAGCCTTGTTTATAGTGTTGGTATTATAAAAGTGAACACTGCAAAGGAATCTTAGATAACACTTTAAGGTACCCTATCTGATACCTACCTCGATATTTGATGTTCAGAAACAGAACGAACGAATCGAGTCGACCGGTCTTGTGTCGTGTCTCCTCCTATTCTTACACCATTACTAATGTCCTTCCTAAAATAGATGTGTTTTATTACTGTGCCGAAGATTTTAAGTAAATCGTTAATTTTAAGTACATCTATGCATTCAGACCCACAATTAAAGTTTAGTTTGTTTAGATATGGTACTTTCGAATTTTTTTTTTTTTTCTACACCACTATAACAACAAAAGGGATACTGGAAGTTTATAAAAGGGAGGTAATCTGAGGGGACAAGTGACCCCCTACCTTACTATGAATAGTTTTATGATTTACGAGGGAACCAGGAAGGTCGAGTTTGAAAAGAGTCACCCTATTATTTTCATTTATTATTACTATTATGATTATAAGTAAATGTAGATAATTCATGAATGATATACGGTCGAAATGTCGTTCTCGAAAAAGAGAGTGAACTTAGATTGGTGTGAAAGAACTCGATCCATAATTACGATGACAGTCGGGACACAAGTAGACTGCTCTGACTCTGGGGTCTCTCCAACTTATTGAACGAATCCTAGTGAATTATTTACTCTGACGTTTCCAAGTTTGAGACAGACTGAGTGAATTTGTTGTGAAAACACAAAGGATCGTGACGACTTAGTCGAGATCTTTCTCTTTGAAATATGATCTCGTATATATACCTTAAATCTTACTACCATTGCTATGGGGACATACGCTCTGTCGTTTTCTCTGTGTCTACATATCTTGTCAGAAAACCTGAGACACCCTCTCCCGCTCCCACCCTACTAAACCCTCTTACCGTGACTTTGTACATATAATAGTATACACTTTGCTTAAGGGTCAGGTCCAAGCTACGTACTATGTGCTACGAACCCCGACCATGTGACCCTACTGGGTCTCCCTGCCATACCTCTCTCTCCACTCTCCCCCCAGGTCCTACCCCTTGTGTTCCTGTGTGCTCCACCTAAGTACAACTACATACCGTTTTGGTTATGTTATAACATTACATTAATCGGAGGTTAATTTTATTTAATTAATTTTTTATTATTTTTTTTATATTTTGTGTGTTGTGTGTGTGTGTGTGTTCTTTTCAAATTTCGGAGGGAGATGGGGACTGATAAGAGCGGTGACTAATAAATTTATAAACAAAGTCTATTTGGTGTCATGTGTGACCACTGATTACCTCACAACTATTACTGGAAAACCAACTACTCTCATTATATGACAAGAAACTCTACTACCATGACTCTACTAGGTTGGTATTTTCATGGTACTTGAAATACAACTATAGAACTAACACTACTACGTAATCGAAACTAAAGAAGATTTTGTAAGTGAAATAAAATCCTCCTATAGTAGTAAAGACAAAGGTAACAACTACGTTAACACGTTCCAATTTCATTTACTTGGTCGGATGTATCTGAGATGGTGTAAGAACGGAAGATGACTTAGTACAATACTGGTTGACTTGACTCGTTTCTCTCGGTTTCTTAAGATCAAATATTAAGGTGGGTGACGGGTGTGAGTTAGACCTTTAAAACGTTCTCAAAGATGATTTTAAAGTCTCTATGTTACAATGTCAATCCTTTGAATTCTTATAACAAAAGTCAGGTAGGATCCTGAATCATATGACAGTTACACGTAAGAGACATAGATAGTTTACGATTAATTAAATAAATGTCAGTACTATTTGGTGTCTTACTTACTCATCAAATTCTCATTACTCATTAGTCAAATTCAGTGACTTCAATAGAATTTATGATTTACCGTCACAATGGTTGTCGTTTTACAATAATAATAAAAAAATTCTAAAACTTTAACCTTAACTTAACTGGTGTGTTTAGTTCTTTTACAGTAAAACGGAATATAATCAACACAATAAAACTCATCTTACAATTCTGTCTACAGGGACATTGAGAAGTTGATACTTTGTTCACACTATTGATGAATCCTACTATTCTTCCCCGAAAAGACCACCGAGTCTAGTATTTCTTAGACGGACGTTACGTCCTCAGGGGGTAAGTCAGGGACTCAGTCCTTCTGGGGGACCTCTTCCCGTACCGTTTTAAGGTACCTGTCTCCTCGGACCACCCGATGTCAAGTACCTGAGTGTCTCAACCCGTACTGACTTCGTTGAATTGTGTGTGTCCTACTATTATTCCTTGTCTACCTAAAATTTTTTTTTTTGTCTCTTCGTGTAATTTCTGGTACTTATTAATTTCCTCTAATAATAATATGCCGAATTAGATTATCTATAAAATGTCGTAGTCTGAAACAAGGTTATGGTCAGTATAGGCGTTGACCCGCAACAAAAACGAAACCGAGACAAAGAAGTAAGAAAGACTCCAATAAAGAGGAGAGAAGAGGTCATCGTAGAACCCGTAGATGGCTGAACCCCTCAAGTAGAAAGTCACAGGATATAAAAAAGGAAAAGTATAACAAGAACCCCAAGAGTTTCGTTCTTATGACTTCACCAAACGGTAAGAGAAGAGGTCACCCGGTGTAAAAAAAGTCTTGAAAAGTGGTACTGGACAGACAGAACCCACCGGGATGTACCGGACCGAGTATCAAAGTAACCCAATCTGTTCTGACACCAGGTACACTAGTCGAACTAATCAAAAAACACTAACACTAAAAGTAAGAGACGGGAGATTCCCAATTCTTATTCTCCGAATACCTTCGAAGGACTACCCTCTCTGACTGATATCCCTATTGACCCAAAAGATTACCCGTCCCGGTACGAGTCATTTAGAAATTAGGTTAAAAGACAACTACCCGTCCCGACACACCCTTTAAGAATTTCTCTACCCTTATGGTCTGGTGGAATGGACGGAAGTCTCTTAGATATCCGTTCAGTTCTTCGTTGCAATCTTGACCTGTTGATTCTAGTACCGTAGTCCAGGGTAGTGAAGTACCGTTTATCCACCCCTTTGTCACCTTTGTTACGAGAGCAACAAATAAAAAACCCGAGGTTTTAGTGACGTCTACCACTGAGGTCGGTACTTTAATTTTCTACGAACGAGGAACCTTCTTTTCGATACCGGTTGGATCTGTCCTATAATTTTTCGTCCGTGTAATGAAACAACTGTTTCCAGCCAGATAAGTTTCGATACCGAAAAGTCATCAGTACATACCTACACTCTTGACCTGATATTTCTTTCGACTCTCGGCTTCTTAACTACGAAAACTTGACACCACAACCTCTTCTGAGAACTCTCAGGGAACCTGACGTTCCTCTATATTGGTTAGTTAGGGTTTCCTTTAGTCAGGACTTATAAGTAACCTTCCTGACTACGACTTTGACTTTGAGGCTATGAAACCGGTGGACTACGATTCTTGACTGAGTAAACTTTTCTGGAACTACGACCCTTTCTAACTTCCTGTCCCTTCGGTCCGTACGACGTCAGGCACCCCCAGTGTTTCTCAGCATGTCCTGACTCACTGACTTGACTTGACTTATCTATAAATTAATACAATGTCGAGACCTTTACGACCTACTCAAAACCTCAGAAACTTTGTATCTAGTTCTTCCCGTGGATTTACAACTACTACTGAAGAGTAACCATCCTTAAGGTTTATTCACACAAAGTTTAGAAAATTTAGTTTCTCAGGAAAATAAAAAAAGTGTTAAATGTAAAATAAAAAAATAATATTTAAATAAATAAAATTAATCTCCGATTAATGTTATAACATAACCAAAACGTTATGTAGTTGTACTTAGACGGTTCCCATATGTGTACAAGGGGTAGGACTTGGGGAGAAGGTGGAGAGAGGGGTATGGTAGGGAGACCCAGTAGGGTCACGTGGTCGAGTTGTAATAAGTATCTGAATAATTTTTAGGGGGTTTGTCCGGTCGTTAAACCACTGCCATATATTTGTTACTTATAATGACAAGTTATTTAATAAAAGGAATCCCTTACTGTATCCTCCTCTTACAACTTTAAAAATATAAAATTAGACAATCCAGACTGGTGGTCACGGCCCCCGGTCGCACTCCTTGAGACGGGTACCGTTTCCAGTACTCCTTCCTCCGAACCGTATGCGTTTCCGCACTAGTTCGGAGTCCTTTGGGGGACAAGGGTTCGTAGATTGGGGTTTTAGTCTCAGACAAAATACGAGAGTGGATGTGGAGACTGAAATGCCCCCCGAGAGGGGGTATTGGCAAAGAGAGCCTCTTCCTCATTTGCACGTCGAGGTTCCGNTGTTGACAAAGAGAGCCTCTTCCTCATTTGCACGTCGAGGTTCCGTTATTTTTAAGAACCCGCACTGTTCTCACAAAGTCGAATGCCTAAGGAAACTTCCGATAGATCGGGTGGACATATCCAAGCAGGCCGGTGTACACTAACAAATGTCGGAGGGTTAGACTCTCCGTGCTCTACAAAATCTGAATGATTTCCGTTTAAGAAAACCCCTGAATCTTTAATAATCATATTACCCAACCAATCCTTAATATAACCACTTCCCAAAAAAGTAGACAACACAGTTATTAACGACGATTAAGGGACGAGACCCACCCTGTTCCTACAGAGTCCAGTTTGGAGAGACGACTGTCTGATCGAACACACTCTCCTAATAGGTATGAGGACGGTGTACTAACAAATGATGGAGAGTTGGTATTTGTCGTGTCTCTTAAAACCTCATAAAACTCTCAGAATTAATCGTATCCCGAAAAAGAAGAACAACTCAGTTACTAACGGCGGTCCGGAGGTATAGGAATCCGTGGACCCTTATATAATTAGTTATGTAAACCTGATATCTTTTCCTTTATACCATCAAAAACTACAATCGTTATGATCTGAAAAACTCAATTACCTAAAAGAGAAAACATTATCTAGTGACATGAAACAATATTTAGTGACACAGGAACGATACACTTTTACATTGAGATAGTATAGAATTCTGATTTATCTAGAATTCCCCTCGTAACTACTTTCCTAAAAGTAAACAACCCGACTACAAACGACGATTTAGAGGTACAAGGGATGGGAATATTACTTATATTGATCGTATATCCCTCTTTATTCATAATTGGAAATTCTGATTAGTACAATTGGAACCCAATTTATTTAAGGAAAGAACTAACATTGAGTGATGTGGGAGTGGGATATCCTTACATTGAAATAAACCTCCCACCACGGACCAAATTCTTTTTTGTGGGAACCTTCTTTATTCAAAAAACCAATAGTCTTTCTTTCCTAGTATTTTACAGTCGTCCAGAGTGAGTACCGGTCTTCTACTACACGGAAAAAATATGTAAATACACTTCGTGGACTAAAACTATTTCCAGTCCTGACGACTGGGGGTGCACTGAGACATAAGTAGGGATACACATTGTTTTCCATATATTCGTTTGGGGTTTTATTTCTTTAGACTAGTCAAAGGCCTTTCTAACTAAGGGAGTACATCAAGAAAAGACGAGGGGTAAAAAGCCCGACTTAAGGGTAGACCTCGCACCCACGGGAGGTTCAGATGAATAAGCTGGGCCAAAAGTTCGGGTGCGCTCTTCCTCGGGTTCCTCCCCGTGGAAGCTATAAGTTCACCGTGGCCACCGGGTTGTATCTACCACGTTTAAGGAACAGAACCTTAAAATAACCATAGGGTGCATTTGGTTCAATAAGTCGGGGGAAAAAGAGAGGATGATAAAAGACCGGCTTAAGGGTAGACCACGTACCCATGGGTGTTTCGGATGATTAAAACGGACCCGAAGATTCTAGCCTGGTCCCTCCGGAGTCACGGTGGAGAGGAAGACCTCTTGCCCTTCTGCGGACGTCGGACGCATCCACCACTAACCATAGGGTACACTTGGTTGAATAAGTCGGAGAAAAAGAGGCGATTAGAAGATTAGGGAAAGATAGACATTAATTTATTCAATAAAGGTCTCTGTGGCTGAGGCAGGGATGGAAGCTTAGTGGGACCTAGGTGGCCCCGACCTGGGGCCGTGTGGTCAAATTTAAGTGATATAGTTTAAAGGTATTAATAAACCGACATAAAACCCTACTTAAAACCTTGACGACTATCACCAACTCTTATATCACTACACACTCTTTTTAATATGTCTGTCCTTATACGAATCGATCTTCGTTTTAAAAATGAAATAACCAGATGAAAGATTAAAGTAAAAAGTTTTAACGTGGAAATCTTTATATAAATAAAATTTACCAGTTAATTTAATTAGATTTCCTGAACCCATTAAAATATCGCAACGTGACTTAGACATCTAACGAAACCCCATATCGGTAAAAGTGTGGAGTGTGACTAGTTTTACCGGTAGTAGTTTTTTAGACGTTTGATAATTATATTTACGGCCTTTCCTACACTTCTTTTCTCTTAGGAGAACGTGACAACCACCCTAACATTTAACTATGTCGGTAACACCTCTTGTCATACCTCTAAGAAAATTTTTTGACCTTTATTTCAATGGTATACTGGGTCGTTAAGGTGATGACCCGTATACTTTCACTTTCAATTCAGAGAGTCAACACAGGTCGACAAACGATGGGGTACCTGATATATCAGGTACCTTAAGAGGTCCGGTCTTATTACCTCACCCATCGGTTCCCTAGAAAGGTTGGGTCCCTAGTTTGGGTCCAGAGGGGATTACGTCCTCCTAAGAAATGGTCGATTCGGTGTTCCCTTCGGGTTCTTATAACTTCACCCATCGAATAGGGAAGAGGTCGTCTAGAAGGGTTGGGTCTTTAGTTTAGTCCAGAGGACGTAACGTCCGTCTTAGAAATGGTTGACTCGATACACGAATCAGTGACCCGTTCATGAGACTCTTTTGGTATTTAGTTTTTTTGTGCACATCAGGTCACAAGTAACGTCGTGACAAATGTTAACGGTCCTGTACGTTCGTTGGATCTACAAGTGATCCAACCCACTTACCTATTTCTGCAACACTCTATATACATATGTATATATACACATAAACACATACAGACACATATTTATACATATACATTACTTCACAATGAGTCGGAATTTTTCCTTATTTACACTTAGTCAACTTGACTCCACCTACTTACATCTTGACAATGTGTCTCACTTTATTCAGTATTTCTTTTGTTTCTAGTATATAATCGTGTATATATATCTCTCTCTTAGATCTTTTTACCAGGAGCACCTGGATAAACGTCCCGTCGTTATCTGCGTCTACGTCTCCTACGAGAACACCTGTGTCACCCCGACTTCCTCCCGTACCCTGTTTAACTCTCCCGTCGTGACTGTATATGTGGGATGGTACACACTCTGTCTATCTCTCCCCCTTCAATGGTATATTGTGTCTCTCGGTCGATCCGTGGGACTTCTGGGTCTACGGACCCCACGACCCCACCCCCCACCCTTACTCCGAATTCTCCGTCTCCTCTGGCTCCTCTATCCGTATATAGATGAGTACCGACTGAACATAACAACATACCGTCTTTGGTTGGGATGTAACATTTCGTTAACAGGAGGTTAAAAAAAAATTTCTTCCCTAAAACTACACTATACTTCCGTCTATAAATCTATTATTTCCGACTCTAAAAAGATCTTTTCAAAGTTTCTTCCATACTATAGGAATTTTTATCGGAGATAAGTCCGGATCAATTTTCACACTCCCTACTGGTCAATGAATGGAAGGAATAGAAAACTATGGAGGAGTCACGAAGAATATGAAGTAAGTTCAATCTAATGGACCGGAGATTTATTAGACCACCCACAAAAATTGATTACAAGAAAGACATTCTTCATAGGGAGGAGTGAACTAGTAGGGCCTTTAGAGGAGGAAGTTTAGACACGTCGTTTCCTAAGGATAAAGAGAGTCAGTCACAATCTACGAGTGTGGAGAAATAAAGACGAAACGTCAATTACGTAGGTAGGAAGGTAAGTAGGTAAGTAGTTCGAAACTCAAGGACAATACGTCACACAGTCAGTGTCTCCTATGTTTTGTTTATTATGTGTTAGAGATAGTATTTTGTAAATTCCATATCACATTCCGAAGAATTGGACCCTTGAAATATTAGACATACTCGAAAGTCCCAAGGTAAATCGAACAACTTTAAAATACGTGTTTAAAAAGACCTACACGTACACACTTGAAGAGTCGTTTCTATCTAAAATCTACAGTCTTCTTAGATTTTTTTACAGTCTTTGGGGTTCTTCAAATTCTGTTAACTAAATGACCTTTTTCCTTTTATTAGTCAGTTAATGTTATCTGACACATTAGTTCCTACTATACCTCCAAACGTATTCTCGTTTACACATCACATACACTATCTTTCGTCTCACACCACTGTCTTAGACACTTTCGAAAGTCTTCCTCCGTAGACTAACAGAATTTCCTACACATTCTTCTCAATCGAGAGACCAAAAGGAGTGAAAGTTTAAAGACCTTGAGTAGACAATGGAGTAGTGAGTAAACAGAAAAATGGATGTCTTCGGACCGAAGGTCTGGGTGACGACGGGATTTTGTTGAGATTACTTTCAGTAAGTACTACGGAAGTACGAAGTTTAGTCATGTTCAATAAGAGAAAAATAGAACGAACTTAGATACGTTGCAAACTTAGAGAGAGGAAAACTTTTACAGAGGAAATAAAAAGTACCAAGGAGTGAGAACTTCGAAAGGAAAGTGAAGAGACTCACGATAGAGCTTCTTAAAGTAGTTATAAAAAGGAGGAGAGAGGAGGACCTCAAGGTAAAGGTTACAGGAGGAAAAGAATTAGATGGGAGAGAAAGATCAACCAGAGTGCGTATAAGTACTGCAATCTTTCGTGAAGATACGACGGGATACAGAGGTGGGGTCTAAAGAGAGGACTTCAAGGTTTGGTAGATGGGTTAATGAATAGGAAGAGGTAAACTAAAGGGTACCCATGGAGGGTGAGTCCCATGTTTCTACAAGTGGTAATTTAAGTAGAAGAGACACTCATATATCTTTCCTAGAAGTTATTTAATCTCTTTTCCTTTTTATATTGTGTACTCTTCATATGAGAGTCAGTCAAGTCAAGTCAAGTCAGCGAGTCAACACAGACTGAGAAACGCTGGGGTACTTAGCGTCGTGTGGTCCGGAGGGACAGGTAGTGGTTAAGGGCCTCAAGTGAGTCTGAGTGCAGGTAGCTCAGCCCCTACGGTAGGTCGGTAGAGTAGGAGACAGCAGGGGAAGAGGAGGACGGGGGTTAGGGAGGGTCGTAGTCTCAGAAAAAGTTACTCAGTTGAGAAGCGTACTCCACCGGTTTCATGATCTCAAAGTCGAAATCGTAGTAAGGAAGGTTCCTTATCATTTATTATCGTTCTCATGATCTCAAACGGTACCATTTACTTTGTATGTTATAACACCGGAATTATCTTAAATGTCAATTCACTCTTTATCCCGTTCATGACTCTTAGTGTTATAACATACTTTTCACAATGCTCTCTCTCACGTGTCCGAGGATAGTCTCATGTATGTCTTTGGGGATTGGGTCTGTCCTCCCCACCATCAAGTCTGTGTCATCCACTATACGTTTGATTTGAAACACAAAACCATCCGACGTAAGTCACTACTAGAGAAGTCCAATACAGAAATAAGTCTTTTCTACCTCATAGGTCATAAAAGAATAAGTCTCAGTGATTGTCGGAAGGATCTTCGATCATCCTCGATGGAGTTTAGGACTTAACTTTAAATCAATGTCAAACAGAAAATCCTTTCGTACACTCTCTTGACCTCACACTTTAAAACCTCTCATCTCTTTTCTTGTACGGAATTAAAGAAACACAGACCGTACACTTACCGAGTTTTCTATGTACTACCTTATTCACAACCAACGATATCCCCAAAAGGGATTTTCCTTTAATTGTAAAAGACACTCAAAATCCTGTAGTCGTCACTAATATTACAAAATAATCAGTCTAATAATTTCAGTTGAAAACTCTCATTATGAAATTTCGAAGTCACTTCATTGTGTTGTTTTCAAATACAGAACGAATACGGTGTCAAGGTCTATGCAGTTCGTTAAAATAACGTGTTAGGAGATGAAGCGGTCCTCGAGGGTAGAAAGTAGAGTTAGTAAAACCCCAAGAAAGTAACCGTCGATGTCTTCTAACGGGATTAAAGTTGATACAAGTAGGTTTCACTGTGTGAAGTAAATGTAAGTGCTAAGTGATCGGTCTTAGTCGGTGGAATGGGATTGGGTTGGTGTTATTTTCGATCCTTTATCTCTTCCTGGCACTTTATGACCACTTGTGACTGTCAGAGACAGTGTCAGACGAGAAGACCTTAGGTTTATGTGAAATGGGAAGGTTCCCTCTTTTGGTTTCAGGATTATCAATGGTGTAACTCGTATTCGATCTATTAAAAACGTTTAGTTAGGAAGGTACAAAATGTTTATGCTGAGGAGTATCCGACTCTTTTGACACTTCAATAGACAGAGGAGGTCGTATTCGTGAAGGTGTGAGTACTCCCGCGTTGTAGATGTTATTTGTAAGAATAAGTCTTTCCTCCTGATTCCCCACTAGAGGAAGTCAGTGACCAGGTATTGTTAAGACT
The DNA here is from genome assembly GCA_006410555.1 of Capra ibex. Classification (NCBI taxonomy): domain Eukaryota; kingdom Metazoa; phylum Chordata; class Mammalia; order Artiodactyla; family Bovidae; genus Capra; species Capra ibex. The sequence goes on from SJYO01041852.1 coordinate 75,324,265, forward strand.
TTAGGATGACCCTCGGGACCCTAAAGAAACCTTCCTTACTACGATTTCGACTTTGAGGTCATGAAACCGGTGGAGTACGCTTCTCAACTGAGTAACTTTTTCTGACACTACGACCCTCCGTAACCCCCGTCCTCCTCTTCCCCTGCTGTCTCCTACTCTACCGACCTACCGTAGTGACTGAGCTACCTGCACTCAGACTCACTTGAGGCCCTCTACCACTACCTGTCCCTCCGGACCGCACGACACTAAGTACCCCAGCGTTTCTCAGCCTGTGCTGACTCGCTGACTTGACTTGACTTGACCCGTCTGTAACACTTCCAAATTTTACTCCACCACGAACACCATTTCTTGGGTCGACGGTCACGTCCTCTGTGTTCTCTACACCCAAGTTAGGGACCCAGTCCTTCTAGGGACCTCCTTCTTACCGTTGGATGACTTCATAAGAACGGACATCTTAGGGTACCTGTCTCCTCGAACCACCCGATGACAGATATCTCAGTGTGTCTAAGTTTGTACTGACCTCGTTCAATCGCGTGCGTACGTGTAAAAGGAACTAAACTAGAACTATGACAAGATTTTCTTTCTCAAAATAACCAGTGTTACAGGAAATGTTAATAAATAAGAAATAAGAGAAACCGGTAAAGTACAACTCTGATAGGAAGAGTACCTTGTTGAAAAAAGAGAGGAAAATGATTCTTTGATTTCTAAGAGTAATTTTTAAAAGTATATGTCATTTTGGTACATTAAAGTGTTACCCCTAAGATCAATTTGGATTCAATTTATTTCTCGAGACCTGTTTCGGTGGGACTTTCTGGGTGTGACGGTTGTGCATAGTTGATTTGGGTAATTTTAAAGATTTAGATTACAAAATGTCAAAATAACGATTATATTACTGTTCTAGCTGATATATGGTTATATCAAGTGGTAAATTTTAGAGGTTTTACAGTTTAATAATATTGTGATCGTGACTTTTTTTTTAACGATCACAATATTGTGATCGTTGTGAAAATAATAAAATTTTCTCACGATCTTGATCATAAGACTATAGATCACCGTTTTAGTCAAGGTTAAAATTTGGAAATTAGAGTTGATGAATTGTGTCGGATCAAACACAGGACGAGTACAGTATCAGGTTACTCCCGATCCGTTGCGAAGACGTGTCGAAAGGAAGGTTGTTACTGAGTCCCTCGGTCCGAAGTGGGTAGTACGTGAAGGAGAGGGAACTTCAGGAAGCGAAGGCCAGTGTCTTTGATTTCTCTTACATCTATCAATTTTCGTACCAATCTTCGTGTGTAATAATTGAATATTCCTCCGACTCTGTACACCCTCCTCACGTATCTTGTCGACTCAGGAGAGATGGTGGCGGTGTCACAAATTGTTAAACATGGTGTAGTCGGTAACTCAGACGTAAAAGGAGACATTAAATTATTACAAGACCCGAGAGAATCGAACTCGATTAACGTCAAAATTGTCCCTAAATACGAAGAAAACACTGGAGCGTATATTTTTCCCCTCCTAGTCCCCTGATATACACAAATACCAACTCCTAGATACTGGTATTTACCCTTTATGTGAAGTAATCTCTAAAGTACAGTTTAGTTCCGTTTGTCACAGAGTACAACTCTAGTTAGTCGAAGGAAAGTAATCTGTTACTCTTGATATATTGGGTAAGAGAAAGGTGAATCGGAGTTATCGATCCTACGAGGGAATGTAAATATTCGTATTTATCTGAACTTATACTTTTTTCGTATACAGAAAGTATAATATAAAAACGTCATAAGTGTCAATGTATTTTAGGTTCTCTGTGTAGTTAATATAACGGTTGTTAAAACGGACCTCCAGAAAAAACACAATTTTTGACACAGTTCGAATGTTCCATTACCGATCCTTTGAGACTGTTTGACTAACAAACTTGTTTATAGGGGATACGTAAATACAAGATTTTAGTTTAAATAGAAGGTAGTAATAAATAGTTTAAGAGAGTCAAAGTATTTCTCCATTTTTCAGTCCAGGGTAGTAGACTGTTCCAACTCATGTGAACAACTTAACTATCTTCTCTACCGAACTTTAGTCTTCAATATTCTCCGTCGACAAAAAGGGTTCAGACCGACAACCGCCACCACTAAATCAGGGATTCAGCACAGGCTGAGAACGTTGGGGTACCTGACATCGGGCGGTCCGAGGAGACAGACACCCTAAAAGGTCCGTTCTTATAACCTCACCTAACGATAGAGGAAGAGGTCCCCGAGAAGGGCTAGGTCCTTAGTTTGGGTCCAGAGACCGTAATGTCCGTCTGAGAAATGACTGACTTGATACTTCCTTCGGGGAGTACAGACCGATTAGAATCGTTAAATTACGTGTACATTTAATTTAAATTATTTTTAGGAGAAAAGGAAAAAAACAGAGTTTTGAAAATACCATAATTTTCTGATCCACTACTCGTTTAAGATGCATTTTACAATTCAATTTCTACCTTTGCAAAATAATACATACACGGAGAAAACCCCGTCTGTTCAAACGTTTCGGAAACTTGAGAGTAATTAGAAAGTCCACGGGACCCATCCCCCAATAGACGGAAACACTTCGACAGTAGGGTAAGCGGAAACGGAATGAAGTAAGGAGGAGGGGGAAGGTACCTCTCTGTCGTTTACTAACAGACCCTTGAAGGACTCGAGTCTGAGAAGAAGGTGTCCTTCTGGACGAAGAGGACAGGAACCTCCATTTTTCCCATGATAGTGTTTTTGTCTTGGAGCTTGTCCAGTGACCTAAAGGATTAAAGACTTTTATTGTCCGAACAGAACCCCTGGTCCTTCGACCTCCAGGGACGACGGGAACACCGTAAGTTTATTTCTTTTTCGTTGGTATGCAATAGGGGGTTGTACTGTGTTTCCTTTTGTATTTGTTTACACCAAGGGTGCACCGTCGGACGTGTCATTTCCGGTAACAAGGGACCCTTGAAGTTGGCTGTGTGCGGGGTGACACGGCCTAGTTGACCGAGCAGGAGTCAAAGGTCCGCACTTCAGTGTCGTTGCCTCGGAGGTAGGGAACCCACTAAAAGGAGAAACGAACACGACTCAACAAAGGACTACCTGGACAACACGGAGTTAAGTTTTGTCATTCCTCCTCTCTCCTAGAACGACTATATAAACAAAATAGGAACACTCTTTAGTCGAGAACTCTTTTCAGTTCTCCTACGATACTTGACCTAGTGTCCAGTAAATATCTATTTAGTGGGTACGGTGACTGTCATCAATAACATTTTGTCCTTTCTATTATACATTTCATTTAGGAGTACTATAACTAAGTTACTAGGTATTTCTGTCTTGAATTCACAAATGTGACGAATCCACTACGGAACCTACATTTGGTTTTGCAGACCCCCCGTATGTAATCTGTTTTTGCATTGGTCAAAAATTCCTTTACTTGAGAACGACCACACGTACGGACTCAGTATAAATAATCACTTCTGTTTGTTTACTCGAGATAAGAGACGAACCGTGACAGCCCGGGTCACCGACGTGTCGGGGAGGGTACGGGGTCACCGAAAAAAAATTACTATAATTATCAATCTGGTCTCCACTTGAAACCCTTGTATAAGGTTAGAGGTAAAATGACGGAATAACAGATTGTTCAGAAAGAAGGAAGAGGTTGACTCTTGGTTGTAATTCTTCTTCGTTTTTACCGATGGTTTCACCTTCCCACCCCCTCCCTATTTAATTTTCAATCCGTAATTGTATATGTATCTTGAGATATATTTTCACCCGAAACATCCACCAAGACACCATTTCTTAGACAGACGGTTACGTCTTCTATACTCAATTTACAGTCTCAACCCTTCTAGGGGGACCTCTTACTTTACCGTTGAGTAAGGTCACAAGAAAGGACCCTTTAGGGTACCTATCTCATCGTTTCTGAATCGCTGATTTGATGTTGTATGTATTTTACTTATTGGTTGTTCTTGGATGACATATCATATCCCTTGATTTAAGTTATGAAACATTATTGAATATTTCCTTTACTTAGAGTTTTCTATATATGTATATATATAAACATTTTGACTTAGTGAAACGACATGTGGACTTTGATTGTGTGACATTTAGTTGATATGAAATTGTTGTTGTTTTCACTCAATTTTTCTTAAAAAGTTTTTCTTCTGCATTTTCGTGTTAAAGACAAAGTCAAGATCATAGTGCCCGCCTCCGTAAGTACCACCCCTCTCCGTCAAGTACCATCCGTTTCTAAAGAGAAAAGGTCGAACGCCACTACACCATCCTTGTCACTCTCTGGATTTTCATAGTGTGTGGTTGGTGGTGGTGGGGGGCGGGGGGGGCGAACAGAGTCCTAAAGTAGTTATTTTCGAATCCGGATTTATAGATGACGTACAGAAGGTACCCGGTCTGTAATATATACTTTGTTCCCATGTTTCTACTTTTACTATGAGAAAATCAGGTGTCTAGAGACACGTAACGGAAGTTTTTGACAGAAAAAACTAGACGAAGAACTCAAATAGATAGACCTCGTACTAATAACGATTCCGGATTAAAAGACAGAGAGGTAGAAACTGGTACTTCCGGACCGGAGACACGCCCATTGGGTTCACATATTATCAGTGACTATGTAGCGTCCGTAAGGTAAATATTCACTTCCTATTACTTATTTACTCACTTATACTGGTCGTCTCACATAGTACTCTTTGTGACCCGACCTCCTTCGTGTTCGACCTTAGTTCTAACGACCCTCTTTATAGTTATTGGAGTCTATACGTCTACTGTGGTGGGAATACCGTCTTTCACTTCTTCTTTTTTCTCGGAGAACTACTTTCACTTTCTTCTCTTACTTTTTAAACCGAATTTTGAGTCGTAAGGTTTTTAATTCTAGTACCGTAGGCTAGGGTAGTGAGGTACCGTTTATCTACCCCTTTGTCACCTTTGTCACTGTCTGAAATAAAAACCCCCAAGTTTTTAATGACGTCTACCACAGACATCGGTACTTTAACTTTCTGAGAACGAGAAACCTTCTTTTCAATACTGGTTAGATCTGTCGTATAATTTTTCGTCTCTCACGGTTGTTTCCAGGTAAATCAGTTTCGATACCAAAAAGGTCATCAGTACATGCCTACACTTCCAACCTGACACTTCTTTCGACTCGCGGTTTCTTAACTATGAAAACTTGACACCACAACCTCTTCTGAGAACTCTCAGGAAACCTGACGTTCCTCTAGGTTGGTCAGGTAGGATTTCCTCTAGTCAGGACCCACAAGTAACCTTCCTGACTACAACTTCGACTTTGAGGTTATGTAACCGGTGGACTACGTTTGTCGACTGAGCAAATTTTTCTGGGACTACGATCCTTTCTAACTCCGTCCTTCTCTTCCCTGCTGTCTCCTACTCTACCAATCTGCCGTAGTGGTTGAGTTACCTGTACTCAAACCCATCCGAGACCCTCAACCACTACCTGTCCCTCCGGACCGCACGACGTCAGGTACCCCAACGTTTCTCAGTCTGTGCTGATTCGTTGACTTGACTTGACTTGACTTGACTACTGGTCGTTATATCACACGAAATTATAAGTACACTGTCAGTAACTGGTCTGAGAAAGGTTGTTCCTCTATCGGATCTCATTGTCAGAATAACCTTCCGTCTTTTCTGGATCAATCTTGGACTCCGTTGGAAGTCGTTTTCCATGTCACCAACTGTCGGGTTGTGGATTAATCGACTCCGGGGACTCTTGTCGTCGAGGTTCTCCTCTTCCTTTGAACCTCCCATCCTTCTTTTGTGGTTCCTTTTGGAGTGGAGGAGATGTGGTACGGTTTTGAGTCAGAATGAGTACTACTGAGAGGACATTTATTAAAAAAAAAGAAATCCTTTCGATTACTCCTTCTGTTCATATATATCAGATTGAGGGACACCTTCTTTTAAATTTCAAAAATCCTCTGTACGGAACCGAATAGTCTTTCTTTTCCGTCAGAAAGAGGTGTACCTTAGTCGTCTACCTGACTCGTATCGTCACTGTAAACCTTAAACTTCACTCACTTTCAGAGAGTCAACACAGGCTGAGAAAGGTCAGGGTACCTGTCGGACGGTCCAAGGAGACAGGTACTCTACAAGTGTAGTATATAGGACGTCTTTTGACTCTAAAAACGTTTTAATCCAACCGAAAAGTCCTAGTGTCGGTTGGTGAGTCTGACGTCCAGGTGAGTCTGAGTCTTTCTTCCGACAGTGTGAGATAGTGTGACGGTAGAAAACCGTCACTCTTCATATTGGTTTTTCCGTTATCTTTATTCCGGAATAATAGATGATGAACAGAGTCGGTTTTAGTGACGTCTACCACTAACGTCTGTACTTTAATTTTCTACGAATGAGGAACCTTCCTTTCAATACTGGTTGGATCTGTCGTATAATTTTTCGCCTCTGTAATGAAACAGTTGTTTCAGGAAGATCAGTTCCGATACCAAAGAGGTCATCAGTACATACCTACACTCTCAACCTGATATTTCTTTCGACTCACGGTTTCTTAACTACGAAAACTTGACACCACAACCTCTTCTGAGAGCTGTCAGGGAACCTGACGACCCTTTAGATTGATCAGGTAGGATTTCCTCTAGTCAAGACCCACAGGTAACCTTCCTGACTACAACTTCGACTTTGAGGTTATGAAACCGGTGGAGTACTCTTCTCGACTGAGCAAACTTTTCTACGACTACGACCCTTTCTAACCTCCGTCCTCCTCTTTCCCTGTTGTCTCCTACTCTATCAACCTACCGTAGTGACTGAGTTACCTGTACTCACACCCATTTGAGGTCCTCAACCACTACCTGTCCCTCCGGACCCCACGACGCCAAGTACCCCAGCGTTTGTCAGTCTGTGTTTACTCACTGGTTTTACTTGACTTGACTTGACTTGCCAGAGTCGGGTGATTACCCTTGGTACGACTACGTTGGTGGGAGAGGTCACCATCTTCAAGAAACCTTTACTGTCTCGTTTTGTTTTATTTTACCTCGTCCCGAAGTTCTTGAACGTGTAATAAGTGGGACTTTGTTAAAGTCATGTATAACCCCCGAGATAAGAAATTAGACAATTGTGATATTCTGTGAATTACAAGAGTAAAATATATGGAAGAACATTATGTTTTGTATGTCGTATCCAACGGATCCCCGGTCCGTAAAACTCACAGAACACCGTGAAAGGTTTTACGACCTATATACACAATCAGTATGCCGTCCACAAACTCTCGGTTTACGATCCGGTAAAAGACGCACCACCCCTGTATCATCACTTATTCTGTCTACCCAGGTACGGACGAATCTGTAATCACAGGACCCTCACATTTGAACCCGTCATTTCCGATTATACCTGTCCGTGTCCTTCTGGATATCAGTCTCTCCTCAAAATACGTAGGCTTTAGTCACACGGACGAGTCCTTCACTATAAATTTTTCTTAATCTTTTCCGATTTTTAGTTGTTCGACTTTCATTTCCTCCCACTCGTTCCCCGATAAAAGGTCCTAGATATGTCTGTGTCGATGGAAATCTTTCAGACTAAGGTAGTGACAGTACTTGTACAACGAATTTTCTGACAAAACTGATGTCAGAATACTAATCACACATTGTGTAAACTACGTAATAATTAAGGGATTCTGAATAGGAATTATTTTGAAGACCTTACATGACGAAACTGTTCACTACCTGGTCCGACAAGAACAGCAAGTACCTTGTTTCAAATTTCGTGTTATCTTTCTACCTACACAGGAATTTATTGACTCTCGAAGAGGAAACTAATAGGTCTTGGTGAGGTCAAGTGAATTAATAGTACGGTGGTGAGTTAATCGGAGTTGATAATCTTGATTAACATCTAGTTAAGGATTTATCGGGTTTCCTATACACACCACTCCCATCCCCCGTCCGCGGTTCGATCAGGAAAATGGATTTAATCTTATAGAACTGTATAAAATTTTCAAAACGGTAAGAATATCTAAATTCGTGTTAAATAGTTAAGTTTTTATACGATTATAGATAAATTTGTACCACTATTGGGTTATATTGAATTCATGTAAAATATGTAAAATTTACAGAAGGTATATAGAGGACACAACTCCGTACTTATACAATTTCGATCTGGACCAGAATTGGAGTATACAATACTAAATACTGGAGTGTTTAGTTTTTGGAGTCCAAGTTTTACCATCGAAAGGATCTCAATCACCCACAGTCTTGTTCCTAAGACCGACCTACGAGACCGCGGGTTTCGTTACGTAAAAGATAAAAAATATAACGTGGGTTTAAAGTGCGTTATTAGATTCTTACCCTAGAAAATAGACTTTTTCAGTATTTTATGTGTGCTAATTTTACCTAAGATTTTATCGTAATAACAAGATTAATAATTAATTCTTATTAAATGTATCACTAAAACACAAAGTTTGATTTTATTAAAAATGGTCTATAAGGAGATTTATAGTGACTCTTCTTCTAACAATTTGTAAGTAAATAAGTTGTTCATAAATGTCTCGTATATCTCAAACGTTCTGTGACATAATCCGTTAACTAAGGATAGAAGAAAATAATTTGTTCCATTTATTCCCCCTTCCCTTTACAAATATCCTTGTTTAGTAGTTTAAGAAGGAAGTCAAAGAGGTAAAGAACTCGATAAGACTATGATAGACACTTCGTAAAATGTCAAAGTTTCGTAAAAGAGTACTGTCCTTGAAGCATAGTACAACAAAATCGGAGAAGTGCCGAGAATTGTGAAAGTTAAACAAAAATGACAAAACCCCTAACCATCGAAACGAGATGAATATTCTAAAATTCAAGTATTTTCGACTCCGATAAGATTTATGATGACTTAGACGGCGTCACAGGTCGGGTGAAACAACTTATGTCATCCACGAGTTACAGGTCATTTACTTGTTTACTTTAGAGTAAACTAGAAGTCTTTACACAATCTCTTCCGTGACATTGAATCTCTCTACTTCAGAACCAAAGAGTAACAATCGTTTGGAATTTTCAGGATTACCCTAGACAAAAATGAATTTGTGAATCAGTTTTAGTACGTTATTAAGAATGGATCTTATCTTGATAAAGAAGATAATAGTGATTTTGTTTTCACTGATTTATTGTATACAACTGTAAACAGTTTGATAGACTAAAGATTTCGGACACAAACGACAATAATGAGTTTTAGTACCTTATTATAGGTAGAGTAAACCCCGATATTAAGGGTCAAAACAACGATCCTTCCACTGACACTGCGTCTCTTCTGATACGAGAGACCATTTCTCATTCTCCATGTCTTCGATATAAAAATTCACACAGTAAATTATGACAAAGTCAGTAGAAAAGTAACTGGTATCGGCTAAAGGAGAAGTGGTTCGACAAAGCACGTTATCAACTTGAGCCTTCCACTTTGTTGAGTGTACGAATTGTTCTTATGTACTTAAAGGTATTTTCAAAAGGAAAGTTTTTATTTTTGAAAGGTTCACATGTAGATTTATAACCCAATCGGTTTTTCAAGTAAACCCAAAAAGACAATTACGACATACATTTTTAAGTTTACTTGAAAAACCAGTTGAGTCATGAATCTACCAAATTTAAATACATCGTAATCGTCATTGTTTCCCGAAGGGACCATCAAGTCACCCATTTCTTAGACGAACGTTACCTCCTTTACACCCAAGTGAGGGACCCAGTCCTTCTAGGGAACCTCCTCTCGTACTGTTGGGTGAGGTCATAAGAACGGATCTCTTAGGGTACCTGTCTTCTCGGACCGTCCGACATCAGACATCCCAGTGTTTCTCAACCTGTACTGACTTCACTCACTCATGTGTGCTCGTTATCGTTTTCTTACATAATAAAATATCTGGTTCTTTATATAAAAGAAATCCCGAGAGAAAATAGATCTATTTCCTTAGAGACTTTCTTTTGAAGTTAGTACACGGGACTTAGAGGAAAATCATGACTTGATTAAGATCAGAAGGTCCTGTTTCGTTTAAGTAAGGTGGTTTAACCGTACTAATTTTAGTCTTCATTTTGATAAAAGTTTAATGATAAAAATTGTACAAAATAACAATCTAATCAACTCCTTACAATTGTGTCAGTACTTAAAATAATGTAACAAGGAACCCCTCTTGAAATAACGGAAGCACACTCTTTAGTCTGCAATCCACTGATTGTGAAGCTTAATACGATATCATAGTCCTCATGAAAGTATGTACAATAGAGTGGACTGGGAAGATGGACGGGACACCTCAACCGTCCCTTTCATAATAATAGAAGTGGACGTTTACTCTTTTCACTTTGAGTGTTTTGAAGTCAACAAACGGATTCCAGTTTGGTGGTATTCATCATTTCAACCCGGAACTTTACTTTCGAAGTCAGAGGTTTGAGTCGTGTGATTCAGTGACTAGTCATTTCTCTTATCTTTACCTTTAAGATAATACTGAAACTATTTATTTTAGGTAAATGAGATTTACTTAAGTTTTAAAATTTGATTTTATGATTCCGAATACCTACTCCATGGTCTATATTTATGTGTAAAATTTTGTACAAGAATTAGTGGTCCTTTTTTATAAGTAAGTATCGATTGAAGAGTCAGAGTCAATCTTTAGTTTTCGAAGACTATTTGCCTCGTCTATCATTACAATTATTAACTATAGAACTGACTATGTTAACAAATGGATATATACAACCTTTTCTTAGAGGGACGTTACGTCCTCTGGACCCAAGTTAGGAACACAGTCCTATAGAGGACCTCTTCCGTTACCGTTGGGTAAGGTCATAAGAACGGACCTCTTAAGGTACCTGTCGTCTCGGACTGTCCGATATATGTATCAGGTACCCCAGCGTCTCTCAACCTATACTGACTCGTTGACAGTGAACGTGAAGTGTACACACACGAGTCAATAAATCTGACTGGGACACTTATGTTATAAGTCTCAGACACATGACCGGGTAAACACGTCGGTAGTAGACTTAAGTTGGTTGCCCATAATCCAACCATGACAATGTCATACGAACGAAAAGTTATAATCCAAAAGTGTGACTAAATATACATCCTAGCATACTATGTAAATTGTTATACTACGACTTGTTCTAATTTATATTTCAAAGCACCAATTTTCACACTCGAGTTCGACACACTTGAACCAATTGATTGGATTGGGTTCCAAAAGTTGACATTTTTCATCTATTATTATCATAAGAAACTTGACCGAACAGTATCCTACTTCCCTTAACTATTATACATTCCATGAATCAAAATCATGTACCATTAATGTTTTACTCGGTACCAAAAAGACGTCTTAAATAACACGGTTACAAATATAACGACACCACCACTTCTGTGACATGTGCTTCAAAAGTTTACGGGATAATAGTGTTGACCTTACTTTAAATAGGTTCAATAAATTTCCACACTACTTTCACTATTTCTTTAATCAAAACTGTTTACTAATATTGAATCTTCCCACCACCACATAGACCTAAAACACACGTGATCCGTAGTTCGAATAATCTTTTCGTCAAAAACGAAACTGTCGAAAGAGTAACCGACCGAAATTTAATTTAATTTACACTTAATTTATACAGTTATAACAGAGACATTTCTACCTCTATTTCCGGATCCTATAGTTTACACTAATGAACATTATACTCTTCATTTTTTCTTACAGAAACTTCTATAATTAGATTTCCTTTTATTTTTAAACCTAACGCACAGTAATAGGGAAGACCTGAAGGGTCCACCGTGATCACCACTTCTTGGGTAAACGGTTGCGTCCTCTATCTTCTCTGTACCAAGCTAGGGACTCAACCCTTCTAGGGGACCTTCTCCCATATCGTTGGGTGGGGTCAGAAGAATGGACCTCTTAGGGTACCTGTCTCCTTAGTCCGTCTGACGTCAGGAACCCAGTGTGTCTCAACCTGTACTGACTTCGTTGAATCGTGTGTACGTGTAGGGAAGATTTTTAAGGTTTGACATATATAATTGAAAAGTAGGACAATACACACACACTTCACCCCACCCCCCTTTTTTTCAACTTATACATATTTCTCTTTCACTCAAGAGATCGTACTGAATAAACCCAAATAAAGTCGTTTTTTTTTTTTTACAACTNCTTAGGGTACCTGTCTCCTTAGTCCGTCTGACGTCAGGAACCCAGTGTGTCTCAACCTGTACTGACTTCGTTGAATCGTGTGTACGTGTAGGGAAGATTTTTAAGGTTTGACATATATAATTGAAAAGTAGGACAATACACACACACTTCACCCCACCCCCCTTTTTTTTCAACTTATACATATTTCTCTTTCACTCAAGAGATCGTACTGAATAAACCCAAATAAAGTCGTTTTTTTTTTTTTTTACAACTTTTTGGTGAGATAAGTCTTATTCACACTACCAGAACATGTGTGACGATATAAGTTTTACTTATTGGTTGTTCCTGGATAACATGTCGTGTACCCTGAGACGAGTTACAATACACGGCCGGACCTAACCTCCCTCTGAGCCCCCTCTTGCCTATGTACATACACATCCCGACTCAGAGAAGTGACGAGTGGATTTTGATGGTGTTGAAACAATTAGCCGATATGAGATTATGTTTTGTCTTTCGAATTTCAAACTTTTATTTATTTACTTATTATGGTCTTAATCACACTACCCTACTTTAAAATTCAGTATGTAAAATTTAATCCTTCATCATTTTGAAATTGGGTACTTTTATAAAATTTTGTGGATAATACTAATGAGACTGTCTTGTAATTTTTGTCTATTTGGTTTCTTTACGAGTCGGGGGGGTGGGGTCCCTGTTGCCTCTACTGACGTACTAAAACAAAACCTGGGGTGGGAGGACGATACACTAAAAAGGTCCATACAAACCGATACAGTCTTCCTACTCTTCTTCACCGAAAGAAGAACTTTACTTTAAAACCGAAGTACTTCGGTCAACAAAGGTCTTTTCATCGTTACTTTAACGTCTATTCCTCTTCCGACTACTGAATTTCCGAACTACTCCGAGGTCTCGTCATGACGGTCATAATCCTTGACCTTCTCCTTCCTCTTCTACTAATTTCGTCTCTCTCCGTACAACTTTGTACACTCACCTCGGCACGCCTTACGACGACTTCAGTTGTACTACCATTACACTCGTCCGCTGACTGTAGTTCACCCAGAACTCTAGAGACTCGTCTTTCACAACCCCTTGACTTTCTGGAGTCACGGTTTACCCATCGATCTTGACTCTCGTTTGAAGGATTCGTACAACTGACCTTAACCTTACTTCATTTTGTGTTTCCAACCGTGGAGACTCTCTTTACTTTTATTCTTGTGAGGTTTTCAGTCATCTTGCATACATACTCGTACCGGTGGTAAAGACGTGACTTCATCTACCATTACCCCGCCGTTCTTACACCTTTAGTCTTCCCCCTCTCTCGACACACTATCCGAGACGGGAAATCAGTGAACCGGAATAAGAGTATTGGAAAGACGTAAACCAAAGAAATAGACACGAAACCACGTCCAAATCTTTCTAAAAAATTCAAGGATACACCTCCTGTATAATCTCTCTCCTTTCTTTGCTTCATTCCTCCATTACATCTTATTTAATTTCTCACTTCTCAGTCTGTGCTGATTCGGTGACTCGTGTGTGTGTGTCTCATAAGATCTGGTCCATTCCACGGAACTCAATACAATCACAGTCCCCTTATCTCTTTCACACATAAGATCTATCTAAAACTTTTAACTGAGATTGTCTCTACTCTAGTAGTTCCACTTAAAGGTCCAAAGATACGGAAAATAGACCTCTTCCGTTACCGTGGGCTGAGGTCATGAGAACGGACCTATTAGGGTACCTGTCTCCTCGGACCATCCGACGTCAGGTACCCCAGCGATTCTCAGCCTGTGCTGATTCTCTGAAGTGAAAGTGAAAAGTGAAAGTACGTAACCTCTTCCTTTATCATTGGGTAAGGTCACAAGAACGGACCTCTTAGGGTCCCTACCCCCTCGGACCACCCGACGGTAGATACCCCAGCGTGTCTCAGTCTGTGCTGACTTCACTGAATCGTCATCGTCATCATCGTCATATGGAAAATAATTCTACTCTTACTGTCCCTTTCTTATTCACCCCTTTTCTCGTTTTCAAGTTAGGGTGTGTAAAATACAATCTTTGTGCCTTGGTCTTTACAATTAATCCTACATCTTACATTACTAAGAACACCAGCCTTATCTGAATTGTACATTTACACTGTAAATAATAGGAGATCCATCACAAATTTTGGTATTCTTGTGTACTTTTCTTGTATCCTATTTCGGGGTTCCTCAACATCCGTTGAACATCCTCTACACAGTCGTCTACTCCCGAGGACTCCTAGTCCCTCCATTTTTCTTTGAGCCTCCCGTACGAGGTCCCTTCAGTTCTCGCCTCTCGCAAAGTTTAATTACCACACCTACTCAGGTCATTCTACTTGAGTTCCTTTCCATTCACTTGAATCACTCAAACGACACTCGTCAAAACGTTCCTTTGATGAATTGAGTGTGGTGAGAAAGGTAACCGGTCTTGGGACTGTAACACGAAAGTCCCAGGGTCGATTTCCGACCTCGTGGAAAGAGTGGTCACTTAGGGATTCTGATGAATCTTATGAATCTTTCTAAGGATTACCTCAACGTATATGACGGGAATTATAGATAGGGGAACAAACAAGTACGTGAAAGTCAGGTGTTGGTCTATTAACCCGTTTATTTGTCTCGTACACGAGAGATTAGGGACTTTGGGGTGTCTGTTCAAAGACGAGATTCTCAAAGGAGGTGAAGTAATGTTTCGAATTTTATAAAGTCCCTTATTCAGTCTGTTACGGGAAAGGTGAATCTGTGAAAGGGAAGTAACGGACCTCATTATTTTGTTGGGTTGTAACACCCATTTCATACTTCTCACCTTACGATATGACTACGTTATATGATTTTTATCGATTGTGAAGATATCGTGAATCCACGGTCTGTCACAAGGTTCACGAGATATACGTAATTGAGTAAATAAGGGGTGTTTTGTAGATACTCCATCACTCAAAGGTAATAGTAAAGGTAAAATATGATCTTCTGTAACTCAAAGTTACTCTAATTGAACTCGTTAACGTCGAGGTCTCATTTCCAAGAATTGGTAATCCGTTGTGTGTGTGTGTGTGTGTGTGTGTGTGTGTGTGTGTGTGTGTGTATGTGTGAGGAATACACTTAAATTTAATTAGAATGTTTTCTCTTGGGTTACTTAGAATTTCGGTTCCGAAAATTTAGTGAGACTTGACCGTAAACGACAGAAGTTTTCAAAGTTACTCCTGTTTTAGACTTTTATATAGTCGACTATTTCTGTACCTGACACTGGTTGAGGTGTAGATCCCGAAAAATACCTTTGACTTTGTAATTTCTCCGAGAACACAACGTTTGAGGATGTCACCATTCTGTTCCTCTTTGTGTAAGTGAGTATTCACGTTAGAAATTCGACCGATGTTTTAAGTTGACTCGTCGTCGGGTTCTACTAGAACGAAATCTTCAGAAAATTAAAGCTAGACTATAAAAACAATATTCTTATTACGACATACAGAAGGTCACGCGGTAGAGGACCATCATGGTTCATGTAAAATTGATAATTTTAAGAGACACGTAGGTCTCTGGTGTTTGGTCGTAATGACCCTTCTTGCGTCTCTCTTTACGTATGTATCATATTAGAAAGACGACGTTGAAGTTCCTAAAAAAAGATAAGTATATATAGAAGACTCTAAAACAATCACCAAGTGTAGCCGATCGATATACCCATCATTCGATTCTTCCTTTATTTTCAAGAATCATTGTACTTGACGTTCTATGAAACACCAATAATATAACTCCTTTCTATAAAACCAAGATACCAAAGACAAGTTGTCTATGTTTTTCATCGGTTGTTTCGGAGCAATAAAAGTGAGAAGTAAGTAAGTAAGTTATTAGTAAATAATTACGGAACGGTATAATGTCTTGAACTCAGTGTTAATATTCATTATATTAGAAATAAATGATTTCAGAGTATCAACCCCTATCTTTATTATTAATCTAGTGTAATCATGTCGTTCCACTCAATACATATTTGTGTTCAACGATACCTTGTTACACGTTTTAGAAACTGAATAAACTTTATCGACCGTTATCCCTTTTTTTTCTTGGGAGAAGAGAGAAATCGGGAGTAGTCACACTTGAAAGAGGACTCCTTACAAATAAAATCTCTTTCGAGTGTCCATTCTCGTGAATTTGGAGAGAAACGGAGGAAAGTGGTCAAAGGCCTCGAAATTGATGATGGAATGTACATCCACTGAGAAATGATGGGGCACTTGACATCGGACAATCCGAGGAGACAGATACCCCGTTCTTATGACCTCACCCCGCGTTAAGAGAAGAGGTCCCCTAGAAGTGCTGGGTTCCTGACTTGGCTATAGAGGTCACAGAGGAAGTACCGCGTACCTAAGAAATGGACGACTTGGTAGTCCCTTCGGAGATTCATGATGGAACCCGACGTCTTTTCGGTATCCAAATACTCTTGGACCCTCTTTATCCCACCCCATTTCTCTCCATTCCACCTCCACGGAACTCCTTTAAGTCTTGTCGTTAAAATAACATAAAGAAAAGTCGACTATAAAACACATGTTACGGTTTGAGCCGACCAAGAAGGAACTTTGGTGTCCAAGAAACAAAATAAAAAGTATATAAAAAATTTTAAAAATTAACCACCTATGTTACAACACGACCAAATACAGTATGTTGTTGCACTTAATCGGTATTCATACGTTTACAGGGGAGGCAGAACTTGGGAGGGAGGGTGGAGGGTGGTTAGGGTCGGCAGATCTAGTAGTGTCTCTTGACCCAACTCGGGACACACAATGTGCCGTTGAAGGGCGACCAAAATTGACAAAATGTGTACCATTACGTACACAAAGTCACGATGAGAAAGGTAAACAAGGCGGGAGAGGAAGGAGGAGACACAAGTGTTCAGACAAGAGAATGCAGACGTAGAGATAAGAACGGGACGTTTATCCACGTAGTCATGGCAAAAAGGTCTAAGGTCTAAGTACATACACAATTATATACTATGAACAAAAAGGGACAGACTGAATGAAGTCAGACATTTTGTCCAAGATCCAAGTAGACGGAGTGATCTTGACTGAGTTTTAACAAGGAAAAATACTGACTTATTATAAGGTGACATATATACATGGTGTTGAAGAAATATATAAGTAGATAACTACCTGTAGATCCAACGAAGGTACAGGATCGATAATATTTGTCAAGACACTACTTGTGACCCCATGTACACCAAATGATACTTTGGTCTCCAAGAATTACTCTCTGGTCGACTACTCGAAATTCCCTTCTCTAATTGAGGGACTTGAACATCCTTTTTGACGTACGTAAAAAGACCTCTTATAAGTACCTCACGTATTTAAAGAATGTAGGATAAAATTTTCTAATTCCTGTAAAGTCACTGTTTAAGTCTGAAACATTTCCCTCTACTTTGAGACCCCCGGGAGCAATTCTTTTTCTTACCTTTTAATGTTTACATGTGAATAAATACTTTCACTGGTAATAAATCTTAAGACTCTTGTATTATAGGGATAAGTAATCACTGGACTATGTCGAGATTGTTATGAAAAAGGTCTATAAAACCGATATAGTGAAAACTAGTAAAGAAGTATGCTACCGACGACAGAGTAGTAGAGATTATAGTAGAGATTATAGAAACTCAAGTTAAGAGGATCTGACATCTTCAGAAATATCTCCCTCCTCCAATAGTATTAGCTTCTTAGTTTCAAGACGGAGATAGAAGACGGGAGTCTTACGGGGTTAAACACTCCGTCCAGACTCTTTTATTAAGAAAGTCATAGTCATTCTGAGTCTTCAAACATTTGGATATAAAAGTGTGAAAGATAAAGGTTCCATGACACACTAAGTGAATTTAGAGTTGTTCTAACTATGATAATATTACCAAATACTACACATTTGATTCCAGATCCTTCTCATTTGTTGAAACGGGTCCGAGTGTGTCGACAATTCCCCGTCACTCCATAATTTGGTTCAGTCTGACCAAGGTCTCCAACTCCTTGAATCGAAGTATAAAGTGGGAAAGCCAAGTCAAGTCAAGTCAGTGAGGTAGTACAGGTTGAGAAACGCTGGGGTACCTCACGTCGTACGGTCCGAAGGGACAGGTGGTGGTCGAGGGTCTCGAACACGTTTGAGTACAGGTAACTCAGCCACTACGGTAGGTTTATAGAGTAGGAGACAACAGGGGAAGAGGAGGACGGAAGTTTGAAAGGGTCGAAGTCTCAGAAGAGGTTACTCAGTCAAGAAGTGTAGTCTACCGGTTTCATAACCTCGAAGTCGAAGTCGTAGATAGGAAGGTTACTTATAAGTCTTGAATAAAGGAAATCTAACTGACCAAACTAGAGGAACGTCAAGTTCCCTGAGAGTTCTCAGAAGCGGTTGTAGTGTCAAGTTTTCGTGGTTAAGAAGTCGTGAGTCGAAAGAAATACCAGGTTGAGAGTGTAGGTATGTACCGATAGTCTTTTTTGTATCCAAACTGATCTACCTGGAAACGACCGTTTGATTACAGAGACGAAAAATTATGCAACAGATCCAACCAGTATCCAAAAGAAAGTTCCTCGTTCGTAGAAAATTAAAGTGCCGACGTCAGTGATAGAGACCACTAAAACCACGGGGGTTTTCATTTCAGAGAACGACAAAAGTAACAAAGGGGTAGATAAACGGTAGTTCACTACCCTGACCTACGGTACTAGTATCAAAAAACTTACAAATCAAAATTCGGTTGAAAAAGTGAGAGGAGAAAGCAAAAGTAGTTCTCCGAGAAATAAAGAAGTGAAAGAAGGTATTCTCACCATAGTAGACTTATAGACACCTATAACTATAAAGAGGGTCGTTAGAACTAAGGTCGAAGACGAAGTAGATCGACCTTAAAACGTACTACATGAGACGTATATTCAATTTATTCGACCCACTGTTATATGTCGGAACTTCATGAGGAAAGGGTGAAACCTTGGTCAGACAACAAGGTACAGGTCAAGATTGACGATGAAGAACTGGACGTATGTCTAAAGAGTCCTCCGTCTAGTCCACCAGACCATAAGGGTAGAGAAAGTCTTAAAAGATGTCAAACAACACTAGATGTGTCAGTTCCCGAAACCGTATCAACTACTTCGTCTTCATCTACAAAAAGACCTTGAGAGAACGAAAAAACTACTAGGTTGTCTAAAACCGTTAAACTAGAGACTAAGGAGACGGAAAAGATTTAGGTCGAACTTGTAGAACTTCAAGTACCAAGTGTATGACAACTTCGGACCGAACTTCTTAAAACTCGTAATGAAACGATCGCACATTCTACTACCGTTAACACGTCATCAACCTTGTAAGAAACCGTAACGGAAAGAAACATTAACCTTACTTTTGACTGGAAAAGGTCAGGACACCGGTGACGACTCAAAAGGTTTAAACAACCGTATTAACTGACGTCGTGAAAGTGTCGTAGTAGAAAATCCTAAACTTTATCGAGTTGACCTTAAGGTAGTGGAGACGATCGAAACAAGTATCACTACGAAAGATTTCGGGTGAACTGAAGTGTAAGATCATAGAGACCGAGACCCACTCACTAGTGCGGTAGTACCAATAGACCAAGTACTTTTAGTAAAAACATATCAAGAAGACATATAGGAACGGTGGAGAATGCTTATAGAAGACGAAGATGATCCAGGTATGGTAAAGACAGGAAATAACTCGGGTATAAACGTACTTTACAAGGGAGCCATAGAGATTAAAGGAACTTCTCTAGAGACGACGACGACGACGACGACGACGACGACGACGACGACGACGACGACGATTCAGAGAAGTCAGTCCAGGCTTAGACACGCTGGGGTATCTACCGTCGGGTGGTCGGCGGGGCGGGGGAGGGCGAGGGGGCAGGGACCCTAAGAGGTCTGTTCTTGTGACCTCAACCAACGGTAAAGGAAGAGGTTGCGCACTTTCACTTCAGTGAGTCAGCACAAGCTGAGAATCGCTGGGGTACCTGACGTCGGGTGGTCCGAGGAGGCGGGTACCCTAAAAGGTCCGTTCTCATGATCTCACCCAACGGTAACGGAAGAGGTCTTCTGTCGAGATCAGAAAGGGTAAGGGTAAGATTAAAGAAAGGAGATAAAGAAAAGTAACTAGTGACTTCTTCCGAAAGAATAGAGAGGAACGATAAGAAACCTTGAGACGTAAGTTTACCCATATAGAAAGAAAAAGAGGAAAAAATAATCGAAGAGAAGAAAAGAGTCGATAAATGTTCCGGAGGAGTCTGTTGGTAAAACGGAAAAACGTATAGAAAAAGATCCCCCAGCAGAACTAGGGACGGAGGACATGTCACAGTCCTTGTAGGCAGGTATCAAGAAGTCCGTGAGACAGATAGTCTAGATTAGGGATCTTAGATAAACAGTGAAGGTGACATATTAGTATTCCCTAAACCAAATCCAGTATGGACTTACTAGATCACCAAAAGGGATGAAAGAAGTTAAATTCAGACTTAAACCGTTATTCTTGAAGTACTAGAATCGGTGTCAGTTCAGGACCAGAACAAAAACGACGACATAACCCGAAGGGATTACCGAGTCAACCATTTCTTAGACGGACGTTACGTCCTCTGGGTCCAAGTTAGGGTTCCAGTCCTTCTAGGGGACCTCTTCCTTTACCGTTGGGTGAGATCATGAGAACGGACCTCTTAAGGTGCTTTATAACAATCTTACAGTGGGAAATATTTTGAATTACGTTATGTCCCTTCTACGATGATGTCTCGGGACCCGAAGTGGAGTCCTACTGTCATTCGTCACTCTACTACATTTGAAGTATGTTTTCTTTTCCGTCAAACATTTTTCGTCCTCGAATACGGGTCAAGTGTAACCTTGGTGTTCCTCCCTGACGAAATGGACGGAGTGTTCCACTCCACTCCGAGGTTGGACCCACTTCCGTCGTCTTTCCTTCCCCACACAAGTCAATCTCTCGTGGCAGTTACCGTGGAAGTGCCAGGGGTTTCGGCGATACACAGGGGGGTTGTGTTCTTCGATCGTGTCGGTAGGACCTGAAGTCGCGACCTACGGACACGGGGAGGTCTTCCGTTTTCACTAATCGATGTAACGTTGGTTTCCGTCGTTTTTGTCTTCGGTTTTGGGTTCCTGTGGACGTAACCTTCAGTCCTGTAGTTAGGAGTAGGACTTTTCTTTTCTTACTCGTCTCTTTGGTTTAATTTATCGGTATATAAAGTCTTCTATACTATTCGGTTGTAGGTGGAAACACTTTAAAAAAAGATTCTTACAGAAAACGAAGACTCTCCTTTGTTTCTTAAGAACCGAACCTTTTAAAATTGAGATGTTTACAGACAGGAGGACCTTGGACATTTAGACCCTGAATATATTTCTGTAAAGGTTCTGGACACCTTTCTTTGACGAAATCTTTACCCATTGTACACGACATACCTATAAATCGTTCTCAACCCAGACTCCTAAAGATCTTACTCAAATCTCATTTATAAGTAAGTCCCTTTATTACGGAAAGATACTTATAAAAATAAACAAGTGACCTAAAGAATTCAACTCGTCAACCCCATAAGGAATCTGTTTTCGTCTTCTTCTATATATGTGATTTTAACCCTACAGTTTTCCTCGAAACCAGTCACACTTACGGACTTTCAGGCCAAATAAGAGACCCTCACTTTCTCTTGTTTAAGAAGGTGATTAGGAAACTAGAGAAATACCAAAGTAACAAGTAAGATGACTAACATGGTCTTTGTTCAAAGTGAAGTCTATATTATCGATTACTGTCTGTCATCTTTTCCGTCACCCACACCTCGACGGCAAGTGATATTACTGTCACAGCAAACGATAAATATCCTAAACAATTTGAAAGTAGAGAAATTTAGCAATAAAAGTACGTCGTCCTTTGAGGTTAGAGAGTCCATTATGCATTCGTTGTACTCTAACCTTGACCTTCATTAAAGACCATAATCCCTTTTTACATACTGATTCTTTTTGTGGAAGAAGTGGAACTTCACGGTGGTCAATCACTACTCTTTTCCTTTAATTTGTAAGTGTTTCCTTACAGTGTCCCTTTTTTTACCAGGTTATCTCCCAAAGACAGTATTCTATGGTAGACACTTCGTTGTAACTATTTTACACTTAAACCTTGTTTTTCAGAAAAAAAAAATTAACTTCGTTAAAATACTTTTTCTTAAACAGTCTTTGGTAAACAGGTAGAGATTACTTTTTATATTAACACCACTCTAACCTCTCCTCGACTTAGAATCTAGTTTGAACCTCGACACCAAACTTTCGAGGATTAATGTGCTGACTCACTGACTTGACTTGACTTGACTGAGTTACCTGTACTCAAACTCGTTTGAGGTCCTCTGTCACTGTCTGTCCCTTTGGACCATATGACGTCAGGTACCCTAACGTTTCTCAGTCTGTACTGAATCGTTAACTTGTTGTGTTTGAATGACGCACGGAACCTTTTCACATAACGGAACTCGATAGGGTTCAAGGAGACAAAAACTCCAGGACTTGGGACACCACTTGAGTCAGGTAATCCTACCTTCTTCCCTACATCCCAACCCTCGTCACCGTCCTACGCCCCTCCCCCCTATCCGACCCAGACTCAGTACACCTGGGAGCGGAAAGGAGGAGAATACAACATTGTTGAGTACAAGTCAAAAGTAAGTAAAAATCATTGATTAAATAACTTAGTCTTTTTGTATATTTGTTTTAAAAATTTAATACAGTATTTTATTAAGTCTCTATTCTTGATAGATGTAAAAATTAACTTATATCAACAAAATGTTACACCAGAATCAAAGTTCACATGTCGTTTCACTAAGTCTATATGTCTACCTAATAGATAGATAGGTAGATAGGAAAAAGTCTAAGAAAAGGGAATATCCAATAATGTTTTATAATTCCTATCAAAGAACACGATATGTCATGTAGGAAAAACCAATAGATAAAAATATATACGACGACACATAGACAATTAGGGATTGAGGGTTTAATAGGCAGGAGAGGGAAAAAAAGGACAATTAGTACAAACAAAAGATACAGACACTCAGATAAAACAAAACATTTATTCAAGTAAATATACTGAAAAATTCTAAGATGTATATTCGTTATAACATACCATAGACAGAAAGACGCAGACCGAATGAAGTGAATCAAACCTCATTCCAGAGAAAAATCTGGGACTCAAGACACAACCTTGGAAATAAATGTTCGAAGACCTGAATGGTATATACATGTCGTACAAATACATTCAGTGACAACGATCCTTTTAGACCTATTAAGTTGGGAGTATGTCGACAGATGACTAAACTCAGTCAAAATGTTTGACCACCGTCCACCTAGTTAGTATCTTACTCCAATTACTTTGTGCGTCCCGACTTATTCCTTTCCTCTGACATCGTTGACGTACGAGTTCCCTCACTCCGTCGTCAGTAGAGACCCCTTCGTTCCTACACCAGAGATGGACTTCAAGTTACTAACATGACTTTACTAGGATTCACACCACCGTGACTGAGGACGAACTCTACAAATTTATCGATTTTACATAAAGTAAAAATCCAAAGTCGAGTCGTTATTTAATACTATACAGAATAAACGCGGGTTCTGAGATTAACGGTGTCTCTCATGACACTCACTTTGTACTATTTGTCTCTTCTATGACCGGAAGTCAGGGAATATATAATAGTTATTTTTACACAAGTCGGATATTATATGTACTCAACTTTTAAGACTATGAGAACTAAACGGAAGGGAAAATGTGGTTTATCATAGTATGACTATCGATGTTAGAGACCATTAACAAATAGAAGGAACACTGACACGTTAGTGCCCAAAGTACGCTCCAAAATAAGACTTGACTGTCCATCTATCCTTTACACGAATATATATAAAAGTAACGTCAATTAATTTCGGTGTCTATATATAACGAGTGAAAGATACATATTGAAAAATACCGTTTCCGACTTCTTGTATCTTGAAAATCCCTGACCTAAATAGGAAATCCTTCATTCTAGTAGTGGCCTTTTTTTTTTTTTTTTTTTTTTGACCGTACTGTTCCAGTCGTTAGGGACCGTCTGTTCCTTATTCTTGATTCTTATGTCACTACATTCTCCAGTTCCCTCCCACTCGAGTAATCCGACCCTAGTAGTTCCTTCTGAAGGATCTTTCCCACCCCAAACTCGACTTGGAACTTTTCCTCGTGTCCAAACTCTCCATTTCTCTTCCGTTCGGTTTCCTTATCTCACACAAGGTCATGATAAAGAAACGTCCTTGGGGAAGTTTGATCCAAATCTTTCTTGGAGAAGGAAACAGGGTAGAAGGGGTAGGGGATCGAGGGGGGAGTTTTTTCTTATCTTTAAGTAACCTGATTTATAACTTTTTAGATCCCTTATCGAGGTCGAAGTTACTGGTTTCCGTTTACGGGTTTGCAGTGACACAAAGAGACACAACCGAAGCAAGAAACGATCCAGGAGGAAATGTCATCCAGGTTCCTCGAGGTCCAAGTATCGGACGGTTGACTCATTCACCCGGTTACGTATATGAGATCTCAACTTAAGGTAAAAGGACTGACCCCTGTTTAGACGAAGACTCGTTAGGACTCCGGTTCACTGTCTTAGAAGAATAATGGAGTAGATCCAGTGTTTGCAGATATCGACCCAATCTGACCTCTACTCTCTAATCACGGCAGAATTGGATTTTCAGTTACTCGATGTATCTTAAGACATTTCTTTCTAATCTTTCCTTGAGAACCTTCCTCTTTACCTACGATCATCAGTCTTTGGTGTTACGATATTTATTGATAAATCTTCACTCTCCATCCAGTTCCAATATGTCTGGATCTGTAGTTACACTGTGGTCCATGTATTGTCCATCTATCCTTTGCACGAATAAGGATATTTACCGATAGTACTTCTATTTAATCCTATAAAAGTCTATAAACAGAATAAAACATGGACAAAAAGTTTCCAAGGTGGTTTAGTCCGAAATTTTTGTAAATTAGATGTTTAGTACAAACAACAGGTGAGAAGAGAAAGGTAGGGACTGAATAATAATGTGGAAGGATGATTTTTTATTCAATCGACCCCTCACCTCGTTTCATCAACGTTAAGAGACGAGGGACAACGAGTCCTGTTTCATAATTCTTTAGAAAAGAACCCTTAAGGGGGGGTACAAAGTCTTTCTTATCCTTAATTCACCGACTAAGTAACATTGTTATGCCTCTTACAAGACTCCACGGTTAGGTAGGATTGGGATCGTCTAGGAGGGATTACGAACGTGAACGTTTTACGGAGACTTTAACGTCCCTACAAATGACCGTAAACAAGAGTGGTTTATGATTACGCAAACACAGTGCCATGAAACAAATACATGGTGTCTACAACGGTACGAAACAAAAATTCGTTTTAGTTACCGTAAATTCATCGTAACTTATAAGTTAAATCTACTGTATATTAAAAACCGAAAAGCAACAATGGCAACGTATGTCAGATGAATGTAAAGTTCGTTTAATCGGATAATTTTTATAGTATACAAATTTGACGTCAACTCTTACAAACGTTTCATGTATTAAGTCAAGTCAAGTCAGCGAGTCAGTACAGGTTGAGAAACACTGGGGTACCTGACGTCGTTCGGGCCGAAGTGAACGGGGTGGTAAAGGACCTCGAACAAGTTTGGATACAGGTAACTCAGTCACTACGGTAGGTTGGTGAAGTAGGAGACAACAGGAGAAGAGGAGTACGGAAGTTAGAAAGGGTCGAAGTTCCAGAAAAGGTTACTCAATCCAGAAGCGAAGTCCACCGGTTTCATAACCTTAACAGTCGAAGTCGTAGTCAGGAAGGTTACTTATAAGTCTTGCTAAAAGAAATCTTGACTGACCAAACTAGAGGAAAATCATGTTCCCTTAAATCCTAGAGAATTTTTTGGAAGATTTCGAGATTACTTAATTCACCTATACCGTCCGAAATCCCGTAGAACTGTCAGTAATACGTCACTTTTGAAAGGGACTCTGTTTAAAAAGTAGAGAAAACCTTAGATTACTAAAACTAATGGACAAAGACTCAGTAAAAAGAAGTGTAAAGGTAAATAAATGTGGGGTATTTCACTTCGAAAAAACTGGAGTTTTTAGTGAAAGTAGAAGAATGAAGTCAGAAGTTATGAGTGACAGGTGATCCAGAATTATAAAATAATAAATCATCTCGAGAGTTTTTGAAAAAATTTTGAGACTGGAGAGGGAGGTCTTTTTGTATATTTGTGTAGTTTATAATGAATTTTAATCTCTTCCATGAGTGTAAGTGAACAGAGTATATAATTAGATAAATTTTAGTGGACGAAAACTTGAACAGTCAACTTTTGTACATAAAATAAAAGGTGTAGTTCATGAAAACTTTTTCTAGGGACACTAGTAAAGTATACAGAAAAAGAACCGACCGGATCAGGGATAACAGGGAACACACACGAGTCAACGATTCAGTACAGGTCGAGAAACACTGCCGTCCATGACATCGGGTGGGCCAAGGAACCAGGTACCCTAAGAGGTCCGTTCTTGTGACCCCACTCAATAGTAAAGGAGGAGGTTCTCTAGAAGGGTTGGGTCCCTGACTTGGGTGTAGAGGTCCCCGAGGAAGTAACCGTCCACCTGAGAAATGGTAACTCAGTGGATTTTCTAGAGTCTCTTTCTTCTCATGTCAATTAGCCAAGAGAAAAAGACGATTAGAATAATAACCTAATTTCCTTACGAAACTTAAGGTAAGTGACACTTAGTCTTTACGGTTGACCTTTTTCTGTTCGTCGGTGAACAGGTCACTGTGTATTTCTTACGACCTAACCTATAAGTTTTGGATTGGTTTAGAATCCCTGTGTGGTTCTCCGAACGGAAGGGAAAGTAAGTAGTTTATAAAGAACCCACAGAAGATACTGGTTCCATGTAATCAATCAAAGTAGTCACCAAACCCGTTTACGGAGTGTTTATTGTACACGAGTTATGTATAAACGACTTTTACTTATATTGATTCAAAACGACTCGTTAATAATTCAAGGTCTTCGAAATTAAGAGTTTCGTTGATACGTTTCATCTATAGTAAGTGACGTTCTATGTTTACTCCTTTGACTCCGTGTGTCTCCAAGTCATTGAACTGGTTCCACTACTTCGATACTACTCTTACCTGGACTATGAAAGTCGGTGACGTAATAGGATGAGGTCAAGTGACACCATCTACACTAACAAATTGGAAAAAAATCTCTATTCCTTCAGTTTTCAAGTCTAGAACACTTACTAAAGGAGTTTTCTTGTGTCCCATCTCGGACCTAATCTGGACTCAAACCAACTAAGGTTTTACCGTCGTCGAAAGACTGTAGTGACGACGGAAGACACGGTACCCCACTTAAGGTAGGTATGTAGTAGAAGAGGGGATTGAAGACAAGGTAGAGGTACAGATATCGGTTATTAAACTTTGGTGGCGAAATAGTGACCCCATACTTACGTGATTACTGATAATTTTCTTTGCCGAGTATAAAGTCCCGTTTCTGTCGGTGTGTTACTAGGACGTTTTAAAGTCTTGAATAAGCGACATTAACAGTAGCCAGTCAATGGACATATGAAATTTGAAACACCTCAAAATCAAGAACCTCCCTAAGTCCTGTCTCAAACCTACCGTTGACCCTGGCTCTTCCTCTTTTAGCTCGAAGAGTTCAAAAGGACAAACTAATTGATTAGAAGTATCCAAAATACAAATAGTAATAAAGACGTCGGACGGGTCACACCGGTAGGACATGGGAAGTGGATCTCCCGACCGTCGGATATCGACTAAAAGACACCTTTTGGATATATTCTTATAGTAGACACGATTAGATACATTAGTCAAGGGAAGTAGTATAACGGGGACACTCACACGTATACAAGATTCAGTGAAGTCAGTACAGACTGAGACACTCTGGGATACCTGGTATCGGTTGGTGGTAAGGAGACAAGTATTCTAAGAGGTCCTTTCTTATAACCTCACTCAACAGTCCGGGAGGAAGTCCCCTAGAAGGGTTGGGTCCCTAGTTTGGGTACAGAGAATATATATAACGTGACTGTCCACCCAAGAAATGGTGATCGTGGTGGACCCTTCGGGGAATAACGAGGATGTAAACGATTTAGTACTCAACCACGACAACAGATCGCGTTCTAGATAGTTTTTAGTTGGTAGTTTTTGATACCGAAGACCGACCGAAGTACGTACTCATCTTACACTTCGGACTCAGAGTTGTATCTAAGGATTAGTACTACAATTCGTTCTGGACAGGACCGATTGTCTAAATGTATCCCCAAACTTCCGTAACAATCTACTGTGACTCTTGGTCAGGGTGATAAACCTCCAATTTTTAGAGAGGGGGTACATCTGTCTCTGGTTATGTTTCTTCGTATTTGTGTTAGTTCGTTATTTATGTGACTCGTCTAAGAATGAGTAGTCCTTCTTGTTTGTAGACAACTTACTCTGTTAAAGGGGTCAAGACTTTTTGTACCTTCGTACTCAAACTTGTTTGAGACCCTATATCACTTCCGGTACCTTCAGACCACACGACGTCAAGTACCCCGACGTTTCCCAACCTGTGTTGAATCATTGACTTTTTGTCGTTGTTTCGTTTCCTTTCTTTCCATAGAAGGCACTAATCACTACTGTTGTACGGGAGACCAGATGTGTTTATAATATGACACCTCAGAAAACTTAACGAAGAGGACTATAATCCCACGTAACACGACTGGGCAGGTTCCAGGGAGTGAGTCGAAAGGAACACTGGTGGAAGTGGTCCATAGACAGTCGACTGTGATCCAACACCCGACGTCTTGTTTCAGTCTTTTCGTACTGGATTTTGAGTTGAGTTTACTCAGTGGACCTGTTTTCTGATCTACAAAGGTCTTAAATTTGGGTCCGGGAGACTTCGGTTAGTGAGTCGGGGAGAACACGTTTCACGACGTGACCCGTGAGACTCGTGTATTCGGAAACTCGTCACGGTACGTCCTCCGACTCAGATACGAGTGTGAGTGTGTGAATCTTCCTTTTCTCGGTCCGAAAGTTGACCCAGTAACCAGAAAGGTGCTGAAGTGTACGGGTTTAGATTTCTCCGTCTCTAATTTTTTTAGACGGGGATGGTCACGCCGGTTGAAGTGTCCCAGCCACAGTCCTAGACTTCCAAGGATACGACCCAAATTACAAGACAACGGTAACAGAACGAAGTATTAAAAAGATGTACCCTGGGGTGTAAAGTAAAATGAGACCAAAACGTTTAATAACTCAGAATGGATATTTCTACGATTCAACGAAGTCAGCACAGGTTGAGAAACGTTGGCGTACCTGACATCGGACGTTCTGAGGAAACGGGTACCCTAAGAGGTCCGTTCTTATGACCTCACCCATCGGTAAGGGAAGAGGTCTCCTAGAAGGACTGGGTCCCTAACTTGGGTTTTGAGAATGTAGAAAACGTGACCGTCCGACTAAGAAATAGTGATCGCGGTGGACCCTGAGGGTGGATATTCCTGTCGTGTATCGTCTTC
This sequence comes from Capra ibex, assembly GCA_006410555.1. Lineage (NCBI taxonomy): Eukaryota > Metazoa > Chordata > Mammalia > Artiodactyla > Bovidae > Capra > Capra ibex. The sequence continues at coordinate 75,353,886 of SJYO01041852.1, forward strand.
CTTGTCAGAGTCATTCCAGGAGAAACACCTGTGACCTTACTTCTCCCGACGGAAGACACATCAATCAACAGATCATTTAGTCAGTGTTTTAACTGTAGTTCGTAAGGTCCATAAACCCCCTTATGAGTCTAAAGAAAGAAGAACTCGTCTCTATCTTTCTTCATTCTCCATACCGAAGAAACCACCGAGTCAATCTTTTCTTAGTCGGACGTTACGTCCTCTGGGTCCAAGTTACGGACCCACCCCTTCTAGGGAACCTCTTCCTTTACCGTTGGGAGAGATTATAAGAATGGACCTTTCAGGGTTCCTGTCTCCTCGGACCGTCCGATTTTAGGTACCCCAGAATTTTTCAGTTTGTGTTGACTTCAGACTTATCGTCTCTCTTCTCTCTCCATTACAGACAGGTCCAAAGGGAGGTATTAATCGATAGTGTAGATTATTAAAGGAAATGTAAAACTTCACACACCGTTATAGAATGTGGTTCATTCTCGAGATTTCCTTTTTGATTAGAAGCTTTCAGAACTCCAACGAAGAAAAACACTCAGTTACGTGTCGTGTACACGAGTCAACGAGTCAACGAGTCAACACAAGTCGAGAAAGATTGAGGTACCTAACATCGGGTGGTCCGAGGAGACAGGTACCTTAAAAGGTCCGTTCTTATGACCTCACCAAACGGTAAAGGATAAAGTCTCCCAGAACGACTTGGTCCCTAGCTTGGATGTAGAGAACGTAGAGGACGTTCTAACCGTCCGTCTTAGAAATGGTGCCACGGTGGACCCTTCGGGGAGTGTCTTGCATGGGTAGGAAAAGGTAACAGACTTCCTTAATTCGTTAGAAGAGTTGAAATCTTGTCATTTATGGCACCGGTTCAGGTGACCTTTACGTTTCTCTTGAATATAGGAGGGTCAAACTGTTGGGGGTGTGTTTAGGATATCTATGCGTTTCTTTTGTAATCGAAGAAAATGACCAAATTTTTACTTGTCATGAGAGTGACAGTTGTCTATGACTAGGCTTTACGAGTCTCGTGGTGGACTACTAATCATAATTGTTAATGTGGTCTCTCCCTCTAAGAACAGAACGTCTGTCACTGATCTATTTTTGATATACCCAAATCTCTGGTTAACATACGTTTTTCAAACCGAAATCTACATCCACTTTCGATCTTGGAATGTCCCTTGTAACATGTCCTCTGTCCCTAATTCTGGTAGGGGTACCTTTTCTTTACGTTTTTTCGTTTTACCGACAGACCCCTTCGGAATGTTTATCGACACTTTTCTTCTCTTCGTTTTTCGGTTCCTCCTTTCTATATTCGTAGACTTACGTCTCAAGGTTTCTTATCGTTCTTCTCTATTCTTTCGGAAGAAGTCACTAATCACGTTTCTTTATCTCCTTTTCTTGTCTTACCCTTTCTCATCTCTAGAGAAGTTCTTTTAATCTCTATGGTTCCCTTGTAAAGTACGTTTCTACCCCAGCTATTTCCTGTCTTTACCATACCTGGATTGTCTTCGTCTTCTATAATTCTTCTCTACCGTTCTTATGTGTCTTCTTGACATGCTTTTTCTAGAAGTGCTGGGTCTATTAGTGCTACCACACTAGTGAGTAGATCTCGGTCTGTAGGACCTTACACTTTAGTTCACCCGAAATCTTTCGTAGTGATACTTGTTTCGATCACCTCCACTACCTTAAGGTCGTCTCGATAAAGTTTAGGACTTTCTACGACGACACTTTCGCGAAGTGAGTTATACGGTCGTTTAAACCTTTTGAGTCGTCACCACTGTCCTGACCTTTTCCAGTCAAAAGTAAGGTTAAGGTTTCTTTCCGTTACGGTTTCTTACGAGTTTGATGGCGTGTTAACGTTAGTAGAGTGTACGATCATTTCATTACGAGTTTTAAGAGGTTCGGTCCGAAGTCGTTATGTACTTGGCACTTGAGGGACTACAAGTTCGACCAAAATCTTTTCCGTCTCCTTAGTCTCTAGTTTAACGGTTGTAGGCGACCTTGTACTTTTTTCGTTCTCTCAAGGTCTTTTTGTAGATAAAGACCAAATAACTGATACGGTTTCGGAAACTGACACACCTAGTGTTCTTTGACACCTTTTAAGACTTTCTCTACCCTTATGGTCTGGTGGACTGGACGGAGAACTCCTTAGACATACGTCCAGTCCTTCGTTCTCAATCTTGACCTGTACCTTGTTGTCTGACCAGGGTTTATCCTTTTCCTCATGCAGTTCCGAGATATAACAGTGGGACGAATAAATTGAAGACACGTCTCATGTAGTACTCTTTACGACCTGACCTTCTTTGTGTTCGACCTTAGTTCTAACAGCCCTCTTTGGAGTTATTGGAGTCTATACGTCTACTGTGGTGGGAATACCGTCTTTCACTTCTCCTTGAGTTTTCGGAGAACTACTTTCATTTTCTCCTTTCACTTTTTCAACCGAATTTCGAGTTGTAAGTCTTTTGCTTCCAGTACCGTAGGCCAGGATAGTAAGGTACCCTTTATCTACATCTTTGTCACCTTTGTCACAGTCTGAAATAAAAAGACCCGAGGTTTTAGTGACGTCTACCACTGACGTCGGTACTTTAATTTTCTGCGAATGAGGAACCTTCTTTTCAATACTCGTTGGATCCATCGTATAAGTTCTCGTCTCTATAATGAGACGGCTGATTCCAGGTAGATCAGTTCCGACACCAAAAAGGACACCAGCACATACCTACACTCTCAACCTGACAATTCTTCCGACTCGCGGCTTCTTAACTACGAAAACTTCACACCACAACCTCTTCTGAGAACTCTCAGGGAACCTGACGTTCCTCTAGGTTGGTCAGGTAAGACTTCCTCTAGTTGGGACCCTAATGAAACCTTCCTTACTACGATTTCGACTTTGAGGTCATGAAACCGGTGGAGTACACTTCTCAACTGAGTAACCTTTTCTGACACTACGACCCTCCCTAACCCCCGTCCTCCTCTTCCCCTGCTGGCTCCTACTCTACCGACCTACCGTAGTGACTGAACTACCTGCACTCAGACTCACTTGAGACCCACAACCACTACCTGTCCCTCCGGACCGCACGACGCTAAGTACCCCAGCGTTTCTCAGCCTGTGCTGACTCGCTGACTTGACTGAACTTGACTTGTCCCTTGTTGACTGACCAAGTTTTAACCCTTTTCTCATACAATTCAGACATATGACAGTGGGACAAATAAATTGCATATACGTCTCATGTAATACACTTTACGGTCCGACCTACTAAGTGTTCGACCTTAGTTCTAGAGACCCTCTTTATAGTTATTGGAGTCTATACATCTACTATGGTGAGATCACCGTCTTTCCTTCTCCTTGATTTCTCGGAGAACTACTCCCACTTTTTCCTCTGACTATTTTCGACCGAATTTTGAGTTGTAAGTCTTTTGATTGTAGTACCGTAAACCAGGGTAGTTAAGTAACCGTTTATCAACCACTTTTACACCTTTGTCTCTATCTAAAATAAAAGAACCAGAGGTTTTAGTGACGTCTACCACTGACGTCGGTACTTCAATTTTCTGTAAAAAGAGGAACTTTCTTTTCGATACTGTTTGGATCTGTTGTATAATTTTTTCGTCTCTGTAATGAAACTGTTGTTTCCACGCATGTCAGTTTCGATACTAAATATGTCATCAGTACACACCTACACTTTCAACCTGGTATTTTTTCTGACTCGTGACTCCTCAACTACGAAGACCTAACACCACGACCTCTTGGGAACTCTCACAGAACCTGTCTTTTCTTTAGTTTGGTCAGTAAGGATTTCTTTTAGTTGTGACTTATAAGTGACCTTCCTAACTATGACTTCAACTTCAAGGTTATAAAACCGGTGGACTACACTTCTCGGATAAGTAACTAAGACCCTTTCTAAATCTCGTCCTCCTCTTCCCCACTGTCTCCTACTCTACCAATCTACTGTAGTGACTGAGTTACCTGTACTTAAATTTGTTTGAAACCCTCTATCACTTCCTGTCCCTTCGGACCACACGACGTCAGGTACCCCAGAGTCTCAACTTGTACTGAATCACTGATTTGGAATTGTCGTTTTTACAAAGACACTATTATAAATCTTTATGTCTCTCCAGAGTCGATGGGGTTGGAAAATTGGATGATTGAATTATACCATAAACCTTAAGATTGTGACCCCATAGTAATAAAACTCAATTTTTAACGGAATAATTTAAAACATGGAAGTATACTATGGTAGTAATTAGGGAACAGACGTACCAACTCTCATGAATCCCTACGTTTTCGTTCCCCTTCTGTAGGATCTTCTCCTTTTCCCAGACCCCTTTTACTAAAAGGAGGTAAAAAAGGGGGGTTAAGTCGAAGTATTAAAACGGACCTTGATTACGACTTTAGACTATACTCATTATAACTTCTTCATCGTCAAAATTGTAGTTGTTGTAGTTATTAGAATTGTTACTTATAAAATCTCTCAACACGGTTCGTGTGTAAAATACTCAGTAGAGTAAATTAAAAGTTTTGTTGATATACCTACATTAATAAATATACACAAGTTTACGGAAGTCGACGTTCTCGATTCTAATCTAACCTAATTTTTACCACCTTTATTTTATTTATACAATAAAGTTTATTGTTAAGACAGTACCACTTATCACGAATTGAATTCGTTATAAAAGGAAGACTTTGACTCTTCTCCAGGTCTAACGAGACGGACGTTCCTACCGGGTTTGGACTCACTTAATCAGGTACACAATCGTTCCTTCGTCCTTCCCTCACCTAAAACGTATAGATGGGTAAGTAAGAAGGGATCTCGTTTACTTTTACCCCCTTCGAGTCGTTCGGTCCAGTGAACGAGGTTCTGTGTGTCGACCATCCACTATTACGGTCCTGTCTCGGTCGGGACCAGGTACCTTGAGTTTCCAGTACGAAACCTGACGACACGGAATGTTGTGTGGGTGAAACCCATACGTAGGTATTGGTAAGGTTTAAAAATATTTTTAGTCAAAATTCTTAATTCGTGGTAACATAATGGTAGTATTCAAATTCTTTCTTTAAATCTTACTAAAGAAAGGTGGTAATACTGGACACAATCATATATGTCTGGAGGATCCTTCAAAATCGAATTCTCCTGATGAAACCTTTCTTCAAGGGTTTGTTACAGTCGGTGACTTATAAAGTTCTTTTACTCTTTCTAACAAGGATAAATTTATGAATTTTAAACTATTACACCATTGTTACCCCGTTAACGATTTACGACACATAGTAACCGGTATTATGAGGGGATTCCGGTAGAACAGAGAATGTATGTCCTTTTGATCGATAAGGATTTAGTGATTTAAATGATGTTTCTATTTAAGACCTAAAAGACGACGATCACAAATATGTTTAACTTAAACCTAGTTTATTTAATAACCAAAGTCTCTAATATCTCTTAATTGATAAACCCTCTTTTTTATCTTTTATGTGTATATAAGACATAAACAAAAGTAACATTAACTAATAAAATTTTTGTTTCCCTTACCACTAATTTAAATGGTTTTCGAACATGAAATTACCTTTATCAATTTCTGTCCTTGTATAATCATGTAATTTTAAGGATCCACTGAATAAAAAAGGTTTAACCTACAGTAAACTAATATGTTAGAAGTTACTTTTACTTCTCGACTTTGACCTAGACTTAAACTGATAACCTTCGTAAGATATTTTTATATGTTTTTATTTTTCCGATTTTTCGAAGTGAATTAATTAAATTTTCAACTTACACGGACACACCCTCCCTTTGAGTCAAAATGAATATAGAAAGGAATGAAANTTAGAAGTTACTTTTACTTCTCGACTTTGACCTAGACTTAAACTGATAACCTTCGTAAGATATTTTTATATGTTTTTATTTTTCCGATTTTTCGAAGTGAATTAATTAAATTTTCAACTTACACGGACACACCCTCCCTTTGAGTCAAAATGAAAATAGAAAGGAATGAAAACAAAAGGATAAGTTGGGTAGAGGTTGGAGTGACAAGGAGAGTAAAAAAAAAAAAAAAAAAAAATGAAAATTGATCCTCCGTTTTTGATTCGTCTATATGAAGAATGTCAGAAGTTTACCTCTGTAAAAATTCGGTCGATTCGTACCCGAAGGGAACAGCGAGTCGACCATTTCTTAGACGACGTTACGTCCTCTGGACCCAAACTAGGGACACAATCCTTCTAGGGGACCTCTTTCCTTTCCAATGGGTGAGGTCATAGGACCAGACCTCTTAAGGTACCTGTCATATAAGTACCTCAGTGTTTCTCAGTCTGTACTGGCTCACTGAAAGTGAAAATGAATTACTTGGATAAGTAAAAAGATTGTTTACCGACCTATAAAAAAATAGGGTCTCTGTGACGTACTTAAGTCGTCTTTATAAGGATGACATAAGTCACCTCTTTTTTTTAGACAAGAGGTACATTCACTAAATAATAATGGTTCTAGTAAAACTTATACTTCTTTTTTATGAAGGTAATAATATTTTACATCAAAGTTTCCTCTTTAAAATTGTCAATGATATTTGATAATGAACAGTCAAGTACTAAAACACTCTATAAAGTATAAATCTAGTGTTTAAAATTTTTCACTATTCCTTTACATTGATACATTCTAAAATAACCCACGTCCCTAGGATTCTTATTCCAAAATATCATGGAATGTATTTGATCTCCACTGTCGAATCTTTATACTTTTCCGTACCCTTTGGTTTTTTATTAAAACTTAGGACTTTGAAGAGTTTTTTTTTTTTTTCTTTTCTTCTAGTATTTTGAAAAAAAAGAGATCATTTAAACCGTATCTCACTGAACTTCTTTGGTAACTTTCTCAGATTCTACGGTGGAGAGTAAAATTTTAAAGTGACTATAATTTTGGGTTCTCCTATAAGAATCGTTTATAGAACGACTTTCTTACTTCCTTAGTTACCGTACTTACTTTTATATGTATTTATAGAGATCTTATTTATTCTAAAAAAGTTTCTCAAAAATTCCCTGACGAAATCGTAAGATACCACCACTTTCTTTACTAAGACTTCCTTTAGATCAAATGTTTAATTTAAGAACGTGACTTTGTGTTTATTTTAATATTAAATCTAAAGTTTCTTCCTTTACATTACATCAGCCAATTCCTCCAGGTCTCCGTTTTTTTCTATTACAACAATTTTTACACATATGATACAAGGTAAGAGATAGACCAAAGGTAAATGACTAGGTTAAAGGACAAGTCACTTCACACATGAAACAATATTGGGTACCTTACACTAGGTCCGCCTCATGTGTGGATAAGGAGGACTTGGTTACTCAGTCTGTACTGTAGGTGTCATTAGACGTTTCTTGGGTTTGAACCCTTGACGGTAATGACTTTATACTGGATGAATCTACAGAATGGACACCGTTACGTCTTCTCGGTTCAGTTGTTTACATATATGTGTATGTATATATACATATAAGATATTTAAAACCTTCTAAAAGATCATGAAAAATTAGATACCAAGATTTATAACTACTTAAAAACCTATAAAATTTTTTATAAACCGGCAAATTTATAGTGAAGATAATATATCAATCTTTGGAGTTCTATTACAGTTATAACCAAGATAAAAATTTTTGACATCAAAGGTACGTTGTTAATAAATGTATCTTTCTTCGTGTCACGGACTTGGAGAGTGACTTCACACATATGGGAGTCTAAGAGAACCAGAATTAGGTCTAGGGATATTAATGTGTTTATTGTCATCGGTGAAATTCAAAGACGGAGTCTGTGACGGGTGACTATATGGAAACGTTTTGTTTTATATCCTTTCCACAGTTCAATTTTTGTGTCACAGTTCTCAAAGTCTGGATTGACCTGAGTGTGTCGTTCTAAAAGATGGAGAAGTTTCCTAAGGAGTCGTTCTCCGGTCCTTCTCTCTTCGATCTAATTGTCAAAGAAGTTTACTCTCTTTTCAGTTCGAAGACGTGAATTGCTGACCGGACTTTACCGGGTCACACCTTGGACGAAACTAAGACTGTGTTGTGTCTGATGATAATGCGTAAATAAGTTGTTATAAATCTCCTCAAACGATCCGTGATACGATCCTAGACCGTTGTGTCACCACTTACTCTGTGTGACTCGAATGTCTGGTCGTCTTTTTATTCTGTACTTATTTGTGAACGTGTCAATTAATTTATGTTAACATTCAAACACATATCTTCTTTTCATTTTCTACAATATCGTTACATCCATCTTTCATACATGTAGGGTCATTCAGAACTTGTTCAGGGTGTATTAGGAAAACAGGATCTGATTATTGGTCGTGACAGAGGAAAGTGACAGTACTCACCAAAACCCACTATTTATCCACTAATGACGAGTGAAAGTATTCTCCTCTAGACTGAATCGGACTCTCTGTTCTAAAAAAAAAAGGGTTTTTCACTGAAAATTCGACTCTGTATTCTTACATTCTCGATGGTTCCCTTCCCCACTCCATGATATTTTAATTCCCTCTTATTCTTTTAAACGTACTTTCGTATGTCTAATTTCCCCACCCTGAAGGAACCGTTAGGTCACCAATTTTGAAAACGGAAGGTTACGTCTCCCGACGTCCAAGTCAGAGACCAACTCCTCGATTCTAAGGTGGACGGAGAACAGGTTTTTCGGTTTTGTCTTTTATCTTCGTTATAACATTGTTTAAGTTATTTTTGAAATTTTTAACGGGTGTAGTTTTTTCAGAAATTTTTTAAGTAACCATTTTTCTTTTTTCTGGATTCTTCACTTCTTCGAGTTAGGTAAAATTCCTGAACACTTGTCCCGTACCAAACCATTTTGTATGTCAATTCTGGAGTTCGTCATCCTTCGGTAACTAAGTATTATTATCAGTATATACTCCGTACGATTCAGAGAAGTCAGTGCAGACTGAGAAACGCTAGGGTACCTGACATCGGGCAGTCCGAGGAGACAGGTACCCTAGGAGGTCCGTTATGACCTTACCTAACGGTAAAGAACAAGGTCCCTAGGAGGCCCGTTCTTATGACCTTACCCAACGGTAAAGAACAAGGTTCCCTTATTATCAGTATTGATAATTACTTTACATCATAAAATCCACACGGGTATAGATAAACTGTGTACAATCTCTATACTTCAGTCAACATGTTGTCGTTAAACTTCCTCCACCATAATATAGGATACAAAGTCCAATCCTCTAACTTCGTGTTTCATAATTTCGTTGAACGGATTTCGGAATATAATTCTTTCACTACCTGGTTTCCAAGGTTACTCCGTCTAAGTGAGGTCTCAAGAATGAGACAATTAGTTCTAAACGACCAATTGTCAAATTAACTTGAATTTTTTGAAGATACAAAACTCAAATACGACTTTACTAATTTGTTGTCATTTTATAACTTGAACAGTGAAAGAGAAGTAGTCCAATTTCAAGTGTAAGAGTCTTGTTACTGTATACTGAACAATTTAAATTTTTTTACTTTCATATATGTTTACCTTTTATTGACCCACCGTTGTGCTTTCCGACAATTCACCAATGAAGACTTCTAAACAACCTTACTCTTTCACATTCTCATTCCCTAAAATGTAAAGTAAGACTTAACAATAAAAAAAACGGGTACTCTCTTTGTAAAAATTTGTTAATTTCAGTTTTTTATGGTTGTGGGTGTTTACAAGGACGAACGATTCTTTGTATGTTACAAAAACCTCAACTTATCACGACAATCATCCTTTCCTTAGTGACGGAAGTAGACAGGGCACTCTTGTCTACCAGTACTCTTTTCTGAAGTTTGTTTGGTGTATCGTACAAACAAACTTGTCCTTTAATACCTACAAGTATAATGGTTCCATGACATGCAAGACTGGTACTCACATTAGTATAAGAAAGAAAGGACCATTATTCTCATTGGGAAACTTCTCTTAGATTACAATAGTGTCAGTTTTCTGTTACGTTGAATCGTACCTCTGTAAAAAGTCCATCATATTTGGTCACAATTCATTTCAGATTCATTTTAACGTCACACCAATTTGACTTAAAATCAGGTTAAGAGATATAGAGTATTAAAAGTTTTGTATCAGAATTCAGTTATTTAATTAACTGAATTCAATTATTTAATTAGTCGGTTAGTTTCTTTTGTTAAGAATTACCAGGAGGTCATGGAAAACAGCCGAAGGGAACACTGAGTGTGTCATTTCGCAGACGGATGTCACGTCCTGTGGGCCCAAGTTAGGGACCCAGCCCCTCAAGGGGGTCTCTTCCTTTACCGTTGGGTGAGGTCATAAGAACGGACCTTTTAGGTACCTGTCTCCTCGGGCCATCCGATGTCAGGTACCCCAGTGTTTCTCAGGCTGTATTGACTCGCTGAAGTGAAGTCATGGAAAATAGTTATTATACCTTGACCCATACACATGAGCGTGAAAACAACTCGACACCACCCCTGACATTCTAATGTCGTAGAAATGATCTTTCTCAACAGGAAAAGGAATTTTTTCAAAGTCTGAAGAGGACAAATGAATTGACTCGTTCGTCTGACTTTAAAGGGAAACGAAATATATATTAGAACCCAGATATAAACACAGGTAAGGTACAAACCTGTGGAGACATTATAAGTACACGTACAATAAAAAAGAAAGTTTTATTTGGAATTTCACGATACTACTATTTCCATCTAACTAAAATGAATTAATACTACCGTCACGGTATTCTGAACTTCTGACATCACCTTCAGATAATAAAGAAGCCTTTAAAACGTCGAGATCCGTGAGGCTCGAGGTCCCCAAAAAGTCCAGAGTCCAACGAAACACAAATTTGACACAACGGAACAGACACTTCATCAAAAAGACACAATAAGACGTTTTCTATTCATAGTCCTGTACCTTATCAGGTAAATTAGATTTCAATCTACGTTAACTGTCATACCGATACAAAGAATGAGGATCGTGACGGACATACTAGAATGTGCAAAACGACGACGACGACGATTCAGCGAAGTCAGCACAGGCTGAGACACGCTGGGGTCTCTACCGTCGGGTGGTCCACCGAGGGGGCAGGGACCCTAAGAGGTCCGTTCTTGTGACCTGACCCAACGGTAAAGGAAGAGGTTACGTACTTTCACTTTTCGCTTTCACTTCAGCGAGTCAACACGGACTGAGAATCGCTGGGGCACCGGACGTCGGATGGTCCGCGGAGGCAGGTACCCTAAAAGGTCCGTTCTCATGACCTCACCCCACGGTAACGAAAGAGACATGTACAAAATCTTTGAATATTTGTTGATCCTTATGAAAGGAAAAAGTAAACAAATTGTGCATAAGACAAAAAGAGGTACAATTAGAGAAGAAAATGAAGAAACGTTGTGTGTTTTGTAAAGAAAAAGAAGTAAAACAAAACAAAGACAGAGGGTAAAATTAATATACAAAATTTTCTAATTATAAGTAATAAGAATAGTAACAATAATGATAAAGAAGAGGTTACGATTTCTTGTCATAGAGTGTTTATATCTATCATTGAAAAGGTGTGTATACATGTAACTTTCTTCCTTCCTTCTTTAATTATTTCCATACTCTTTAATATCTATATATGTAATAAAACCGACTCAGGAAACTAAAATCATTAATAACTTTATTAAATACTTGTCCCTTCTTATTTCTCATGTAATAATATGTAGAATAAGAACTGTAAGTCTACCTCACCTAGACCAATTCTCTCTTTACTTACTTGTCGTACTAACAGAATCAGCACCGTCCATCTATTTTCTTTACTGTATATCTTATTAGACTCTCCTCATTGATTGTCAATAAAGATAAAAGTCTCATAGACCCTTTATCTTTTTCTTTCTTTACAAACGATCGATATCGGAATATTCCATTTCATTGTCAACTTATGATGAAGAAGTCTGTTATTTATCTATTGATATTTTGTCTCTACCTGATAGAGTGGGATGTCGTCATTTTCTTCTTGGTGTAGGTAAGAAGTCCTGGATCCTGTCTCTATAGTTATCGTTTTAATGTTTTGTGCTTTGCTGCCATGATCCTGAGAAACGTATCCAGCCGTCGTACTTACTTAAGGATTTCTACCAAGGTTAGAAGAAGTGGTTGATCTATCGGTGTTACTCAAGTGTCGTTTCTGTCTACCATATCAGAGGTGTCATTGTCAGGAACCTTGTTAGACTGTGAAGTATACAGGATCAATATTTTACAAAGTCAGGGTACGGGTGTGTGGGAATTATAAGCCCTTCACTTTAGTCTATCTTAAAGTTTTAGAAATACTCTGGTATAACTTTCCGTTCGATAAACTTCTAAATATTTTAGGATCATAAATGCTCTCATTCCCCTTTTATTTTACCAAATGGACACTAAAGGTCACTTATTTCGTTCTTATGTAATAAACACCTATATAAGTATAATCAATTCGGATGTTTTTCAGGTTCTTTGATAAACCCAAAAAGACGTTTAATGACCTTAATTAAAGATAAAGTAGAGAATAAATGTTTCCTTCCAGACATTCTAGACTCTATATACCCTACTGAGCTTCCCTTGAATTTTTATTACTAAGTAAGACTTACGAAAACTTTTGACGGTTTACGTTGACCTGTGACTATAGACTCTTGGAGTAGTCTTTTTTGAGACTCTTTGTCACTTTCGGACTTATGAAAGGGGGATTCAATTTCTTATCCGCTCAGACAGGAGAGTGTTGAGGATAAGTAATAAAGGGATCTTCAAGATCTGTCACGGTTTTTCTTCCTTCCCCTCTCTTTCGTTCCCGTATGTATGACCTTTCCTTTTTTATTTTACTAGAGAAGTCAAAGATAAAAAGGAAAATATAATTGATACTAATAGAGTTACAAAACGTAGTTCAGTAAATAAACAGACAGTTGGTACAGATTGTATAATGAACGACAAAGGTAGTATAAATCTATAAAAAGGAACCAAACCTTAACTAAAAAAATAGAGTAAGAAGAGAACAAAGTCTAAAGTTTTTGACAAAATAGTTTAATATAAGAGTAAAAGAAGACGTTGTGCTACATGAGTTCCTGAGAGAAAAGAAGATATCCAATACCGAAGAATGGAATGTCTTAAGTACTATAAAAATACGGGTTACTGAGAAGGAAAGGAAACAAATCAACAGTACTGTAAAGGAATATAAACAAAGTATGAACTTAATCTGTCACGACATATGTGATAAAGAACAGAGAGGTATATCAAACTGACTGAAGACAAATTGTAAGATACATGGTATTGAAGTTAAGTTAATAGAAATGAGATTACTTGGAGTCATCCTGACCCTCGACTAAAGATCGGTTACAAGTCTCTCTCTCTCCCTCGAGCTGCCACGTGACCCTGTTAAGGAAGATCTCCTGAACTAGTACCAATACAGGAACTCTTGGTCTCCTTTCAGTTTATGGTCCCGGAGGAACTGGTATTCATGTTAAGAGAGGACAGTTACAAAAAGAGTAGATGGAGTTAAGTCGTATGGATATTCCACCGTAGAAAACCGTCGGTAAAAAGGGAGGCTCCCATAAAAGTATTGAAAAGCGTCTAGAAGGGTGAATTTGGGATCCAGTGTAAAAATGTTCATCTTTCGTAAGTACTCTTAGAAGTAGTTAGACGGTCAGCTATCTCCTACCCCACTTCAACTTCCGGAAAGGGGTGATATGGTGTAGTCTCAAAAGTTCCGAAGATGAAAATTACCAGTGAAAGAGATAAAAAAACGACACGACCCAGAAAGAACACCGTATGTTCGAATCAACGGGGTTCCGTAAACCCTAGAATCAAGGGACGCCTGGTCCCTGACTTGGGTACAGGGGACGTAACCTTCCACCTAAGAATTAGTGACCTGGTGGTTTCTTCAGGGAGTACCAGCGAAAAATGAAATAGAAAATCAACTAACTTAGTATCAGTGAAAAATTTTCAAGCACTACACTCCAGTGTTAGGAAGACACATAATGGTAATCATTTATCACAACTTCTTTGGTCCAAAATGAAACAAAAGTAAAATCTAGACGATTATTACGAAACGACGACGACGACGATGATTCAGCGAAGTCAGCACAGGCTGAGACACGCTGGGGCATCTGTCGTCGGATGGTCCGAGGGGCAGGGACCCTAAGAGGTCCGTTCTTGTGACCTCACCCAACGGCAAAGGAAGATGGGTAATAATGTTAACAACCCCCTTCTCACCCTTCCCGATTAAGTCTGTCAGATACGATATTTTTAACGAAAAAGTAGGTTTTCTATCCTTCTTTAAATTTTTATTAGTTAAATTTCTATGTTGTAACAATAAAAAAGAAGAAAGACAAAATATTTATTCAAGTAAACATAATAAATAAAATCTGAGAGATATATTCACTACAGGACACTATAAACGGAAACAGAGTGAAGTGAATTATACTATTAAAGATCTAGGTAGGTCCGACGATGTTTATCGAACAGTAAATTATACACAGTCACCGTGAAGTCCGAACAGTAAGGGGGGAGGGGGTGTGAAAGTTTCGGAAACATATATTTTAAATGTATATTATTTAACTTAAAATCATCAACACCTAAGTAGTAACATTAGTTCTACATTTGGCCGAGAGATTTTCACAAAAGTACGGGGAAACGTTACTTAAAAGGGGGAACGGATGTCGGACTCCGTTGATAACTAAACGAAAGACTGAACCACAAAAACGGAAAAGATCTTAAAGTTTATTTATGTTACTAGGTCGTACATCAGAACAAAAAAAGAAAAAAAAAATTGAAGAACGAAAACCATATTTTAAAACTCTAATTAGAAAAAGTCAGAACTAAAGTATAATAAGTATAAATAAAGAATCATCAAAGATGTCTTTCGACATAGTGTTTACCAAATAGATAAGTGGTCAATTACCTGTAAACTCAAAAAGGTGATAAACCGATAATACTTATTACACCAATACTTGTAAATATATGTTCAGAAACTTATATGTTTATAAAAAGAAAGAGAACTCATTTATAAATCCAATTTAAAAAAAAGATCTTCAAAATAGTAGAAACGAAAATACAAATCCAGATACTAAATAAAGTTCAGTGAAAAAATTATACCATACTTCATTTCAAACTATAAGTAAAATAAACATGTTTATGTGTCGACAAGATGATTGTGAACAACTTTTATAATAAAAAAAGAAATAGACTTACGGATTCATAGAAATAATTTTTAGTCGAGTGGTATAGTAAACCCAGATAAAGACTTGAAGTAACTAGATATACAGATAGAAACATTCTATAACAGAAAAATATAGGTATCTAACCATTTAGAACTATAGTACATTAGTTCGAAAAGATAGGATTAAAAATAGAAAGTTCTAACAACTTTCTATTGAAAAAATTTAATTTTCTTTCGTATTTTTTTCATTTTACAAAAATTGTAATTTTAACAGTATTCTTGGATCTTAATAAAGAACTACTTGAAGAATTTTTTATAATAACTTTTATCAGACGAAACGGTGTACTTTAAATTTTACTCGAATAGACGAAGGAGTTTTTACGTGAAAATTAACTGTATATCAAGTAGAGGTTATAACACAATCAAAGTCTACAGTCGAAAGAAAATTAAATATACATATACATATGATACATATAAGAAAAAGTACAATAAAAGATAATATCCAATAACGTTCTGTAACCTATGTCAAGGGGTACGATAGACTATCCAGGAACAACAAATAGATAAAATATATATCAATCATGATATATACACAATTAAGGGTTCAGAATTAAATAGGAAAGGGATGAAAAGGGGAAACCGTTGGTATTCAAACAAAAGATACAGACACTCAGACAAAGACAAAACATTTATTCAAGTAAACATAATAAATAAAATCTAAGATATATATTCACTACAGTATACTATAAACGGAAACAAATTATACTATTAGAAATCTATATAGGTTCAACGACGTTTATCGTAATCAAGTAAGTAAAAATACTGACTCATTATAAGGTAACACACACACATACATATATATATATACATATACACACGTAGAATAAATAGGTAAGCTACCTGTAAATCCGATGAAGGTACAGAACCGGTAACATTTACCATGACGATACTTGTAAACCCACGTACGTAGAAAAAATTAAAGAGACTTATATACGAGTCCTTACCATAACGATCTAGTATACCGTTGAGATCAAAATCAAAAGATTCCTTTGAAGTACGACAAGAGACATTACCGATATGATTAAAAATAAGGGTGGTTGTCACATTCTCCCAAGGAAAAAGAGATGTAACAGAGGTCGTAAATATAGATATTTGAAAATTATTACCGGTAAGACCGGACACACTTCACTATGGAGTAACATGAAAATTGAACGTAAAGAGGTTATTAATCATTGTAATTTGTAGGAAATTACACGAATAACCGGTAGACTGACTAAAAAAAAATCAGGTGTTTTCTTTTATGGTTTGTTTCCTTTTACAGCACGAAAAATATGATTTTAACAGTACTCCTGAATGTTAAGAAAGTATCCACTACTTGAAGATTTTTCATAATCACCTTTGAAACAGACTAAAAATACTGAGAGTCAGAGTATTTATCATCACACAGTTATTCTGAAACAAAAACAACAAGTTGAAATCACTTACACATTTAATTACAGATTCTAGAATACGTACTTCCGTTAACTACAACTTTTTTAAAGGGGATTACTTAAGTGTCAATACTTTCAGAGCCATTAACATCGGATATGTTCTTTTCTCACCATCGGAGTAGTTTAATAATATATTAGAAAAACTCCATCATAAGTATTTCGACTACTACAATTTCTAAAATCTTTGAGTAATTCACTTTAAAATTTTAATTCTCGTGTTAACAATAATTTACGTAAAATGTATGTGCATGAAATATAAGTCTTTGGACCTCACTCATAACGAACAAACATAGTTGATATAAAAACTCGATGAACGAACTCTCTATTCTGTGCAAGAGGGAATATTCCGTTAGTGTATAAAGAATTTTTGAATTTTATAAATCAACGAATTGACCTAGGTTGATCTTGACTATACTTTATCCCTGTCCAAATGAATCATGGATAAGTTTATTAGAATACGAAACTTAGTCACTGTTAGGTCATATTGACTCAAAATAAAATATAAGGTTTGTGAAAGGTTTCGACATATTTTTCCGATCCAGAGGTACCTCAATCGTCAAATTATAAAGAGTGAGGTGATTTGTTGGTTAATTTAAGTGACTTCGAAAAAGGAGGTGTCTTTTAAGTTGAGTCTCTTTCATCGGGTAAATTATGAGAATAAAATCTTCGGAACGTAAATTTTCATCTTCGTTTCTAATAAAAGAAGTGTGAACCTAAGTAGGTCTTACCGAACATTGACTATAGAGGTGACGGGTGTGACGTTTAACCTCAAGTTACTTGAACTCCTCCTTTCTTACTTTCTCCCGATAGAAAACGTCGTAGTTGTATTACAAATATTAGCAAAAATAATTTCTAAAACAAGTATACTAACTTTCAATTTTTACCATAAATAGAAAAGTATTATTGTTCGATATATACACGTACAAACATCTGTGTGTGTGTACGTGTCTGTCTGTATTTGTGTGCAGACGGACGTGATGCGTGTCTGTATGTGTATGTGTTTCTGTAGATGTACGTGATGTGTGTCTGTGTGTGTACGTGTCTGCACTCGTGTGTAGACGTACTCTATGTGTGTGTGTCCGTGTGTGTGTATGTCGACGTCGTCGTCAACGCAAAAGAGAGGGAGAAGTAAGAAGAGAAGAAGAATTGAAACTAGAGTTTGACTCTCTTTCTTCCCAGTCTCATTTCTTCCTCTCGGTCCCTCTCTACGATGTACTTGTCATAAATTTGGACGGTCACGACCTAAACTTTCATCTCTTTATCTATTGTCGTAGGAAAAGAGATCCTTAACACGGACGGACGGGCTGAAGTACAACAGTTTCAGTGTACGAGACCGGGATCCCTATCCGTGAAACCATGTGTCCTTAAAATACGTGTTAGGTCCTAGCGACTCGTCTTTATTATGTTAGGATGTCAAGAGACGTCGGTATATAAAAGAGGTCTCATATCTCTAAAGGGAGTAAGTTTCCAACAGGGGAAGAGATCTATATTTCATGTGGATGAGACACATTCCGTAGTGTGTTTTAGGTCCTTTCATTGGACCCGTTTCCGACAGACGTATTCCTAGTCAAGTCAAACCAAGTCAGTGAGTCAGCACAGGCTGAGAAACGCTGGGGTACTTAACGTCGTACGGTCCGGAGGAACAGGTAGTGGTTGAAGGCCTCAAGTGGTTTTGAGTACAGGCAGCTCAACCACTACGATAGATTGGTAGAGTAGGAGACAGCAGGGAAAGAGGAGGACGGGGTTAGGGAGGGTCGTAGTCTCAGAAAAAGTTACTCAGTTGAGAAGTGTACTCCAACGGTTTCATAACCTCAAAGTCGAAATCGTAATCAGGAAGGTTTCTTGCGGTTCCTGACTAGAGGAAGTCTTACCTGACCAACCTAGAAGAACGTCAGGTTCCCTGAGAGTTCTCAGAAGATGTTGTGGTGTATTCCTATCTTACTCTGATTACATGTCTTTCTTGGTCTCAGACCTCTGGTCTCTCTCTGTGTTTACCTCTCTTTGTCCTTCAAGTCGTAACAAACGAACAGGACACAGGGGGTTATAAGATGGGAATCGTAAGGGATGGATTAAGAAGGTCCGTGGTTTGACGGGTGAAATGGACCGATTAAACTAAAACTAAAGACAGAGGACGTCAGTCTTAAGACTTATTTGTGTCCGTCATTTACCCTTTGAGCTAGCATTTTTTTTTTTTTTTTTTAGGACCATTATGTGTGATGGTCCCCGGATTTATTAGAGAGACTGTCAGGGTACATTATAAAAAGTAAGAGGACCCTTTTGTTCTACTCTAATTCATTTTAACGTGGACCAGGGTAGTGAAGTACCCTTTATCTACCCCTTTGTCACCTTTGTCACCGACTGAAATAAAACTCCTCGAGGTTTTAGTGACGTTTACCACTGACTTCGGTACTTTAATTTTCTATGAATGGGGAACCTTCCTTTCAATACTGGATATATGTTATAATTTTTCGTCTCTGGAATGAACCAGTTGTTTCCGGGTAGATCAGTTCCGATACCAAAAAGGTCATCAGTACATACCTATACTCTAAACCTGATATTTCTTTCGACTCGCGGTTTATTAACTACGAAAACTTGACACCACAAACTCTTCTGAGAATCTCAGGGAACCTGACGTTCCTTTAGATTGGTCAGGTAGGTTTTCCTCTAGTCAGGACCCACAAGTAACCTTCCTGACTAGAACTTCGACTTTGAGGTTATGAAACCGGTGGACTACGTTTCTCGACTGAGTAAACTTTTCTGGGACTAAGACCCTTTCTAACTCCCGTCCTCCTCTGCCCCTACTGTCTCCTACTCTACCAATCTACCGTAGTGGTTGAATTACCTGTACTCAGAACCATTTGAGGTCCTCAACCACTACCTGTTCCTCCGGACCACACGACACCAAGTACCCCAACGTTTCTCAGTCAGTACTGACTCGTTACCTTGACTTGACTTCACTATGTTCCAGAAACTTGGGAAAGGTTTACTGTACAGTGTATAGACGTCATTCCTTCCTCTCCTCTACTTATACGTTTTAACCGTTTAAGAGAGTACTTTCTTGTAGAAGTGACCTTACATTAGAGACATTTCAATTTTCAAGTAGATTAAAATAGGTGACAACATAGGGATCTCGAATCTTCACATAAATGACTTATTCACCTTCGTATATTCGTACTTACTTGAAGATTGTATACTTTCTGATTTCTTTTTGAACGTGTTATAACAGGAGTTATTTTATTATTTTCTCTTAACACAAACCTGTCAACGGTACCCGGAATTGAAGACAGGTTCACTTTGTTATTTTCCTTGTGTGTAGGAGGGGAGATGGGAGGATTGGAATGGTCTTCTGGAGTTCGATATAGTAATTACGATCGGTCAGTTTGGGAGTTTTTCCAATAACTTTGTGTTAAAGTCCGTCTTCATGATCACACTAAGGATGGAGAAATACTACTTTCCTTTCTTCGACTTTAGAGAGGGTTTCTCACTTCTGTCACGGTTAAAATTTTCTAGTATTTTCTAGTTCTAATTTTTTTCAAAGAATTACAGAAATACATTCTAATACGTCTCATGTAGTATACTTTGTAGTCGAACCTACTTCGAGTTTCACCCTAGTTCTAACGGTCCTCTTTATAGTTATTGAAGTCTATACGTCTACTATGGTGGGAAGACCATCTTTCACTTCTCCTCGATTTCTCGGAGAACTACCTTCATTTTCTCCTCTCACTTTTTCGACCGAATTTTGAGTTGTAAGTTTTTTTGATTCTAGTACCGAAGACCAGGGTAGTGAAATGCCGTTTATCTACCCCTTTGTTACCTTTACCACTTTCTCAAATAAAAGAACCCGAGGTTTCAGTGACGTCTACCATTGACGTCGGTACTTTAATTTTCTACGAACGAGGAACCTTCTTTTCGATATTGTTTGAATCTGTCGTATAATTTTTCGTCTCTGTAATGAAACGGTTTTTTTCTAGACAGATCAGGTTCGATACCAAAAAGATCATCAGTACATACCTACACTCTCAACCTGGTATTTATTTCGACTCACGGTTTATTAACTACGAAAACTTGACACTACAACCTCTTCTGAGAACTCTCAGGGAACCTGAAGTTCCTCTAGTTTGGTCAGTCAGGATTTCCCTTAGTCAGGACTTACAAGTAACCTTCCTGACTATGACTTCGAGGTTATGAAACCGGTGGACTACACTTCTTGACTGAGTAACCTTTTCTGAGACTACGACCCTTTCTGACTTCTGTCCTCCTCTTCCGCTGCTGTCTCATACTTTTCCAACCTACCGTAGTCGTTGAACTACCTGTACTCAAACTCGTTTCAACCACTATCCTTTCAGACCGTACGACGTCAGGTGCCCCAGTGTTTCTCAACCTGTGCTGACTCACTGACTTGACTTGACTTTAAGTATAAAGATACGAGTCTACCAGTCAGTACAGACTGAGAAACACTGGGGTACCTTACATAGGGTGATCTGAGGAGACAGGTACCCTAAGAGGTCTGTTCTCATGACCTCACGTCGTGGTAAAGGGGGAGGTCCCTAGAAGGGTTGGGTCCCTAACTTAGACACAGAGGTTGTAGAGGACTTAACCATCCACCTAAGAAATGGTGATCATGGTACGTCCTCGGCGGTCCGAGTATAAACTAGAAGTTAATAAAAGTCCCTTGAGGGTTATCTACCTGGTGAATCGTCATAGGAATATATGTTTTAGGAATAATCGATTCAACGAATTATCACTTTACAGTCCGTTGGGAGTTTTACAGTATCTAATATAATAATTTCTCATAATTATCTTTTTTAGTTGAGACAATGAATAAGTATAAAAAATCTTTACGTATAAATTGGACTCTAAAGTGGAGATCTGGTACTTCGTTTCAAATTTAGTTAGTTCTAAAGATAAGGTCTGTAAGTTATATCATGACAAACCTACTCTTCCTGTATTTTTTAGATGAACCTTTATCGCTTACATAAAGGGTTACAGAGTTTACTCGAATGGAAGTTTTCTGTCACCGATCATAGTTAAAACGATTTTCTTTCTTAGGACTACGAGTTTGTCGGTTTCGATGGAAGACTCAAATATCATAAAAAGAACTTTTACGGTACAAGTTACCCTTGAAAATTATCTTTCGACATACCATATGTGATTTTCTATGTCGTTCTATTCGCGAGTAAGAGACGACGGTATTCCGTTTAACTGGTTCAATATAACTTCAAAAACACAGGATGGGAACAGGGATACTCTAAGTCAGAAACCTTATCCTTTTTTTTTTTTTTTCGTGATCAGTTACGAACATAGTTCATTTGTCTACTCGGTTAAACATTTTAAACATCAATTATAAAGAGGAGAACGAGATGGATTTTGGATTTAAGGTGGGGGGGGTAAATAGGTAAGAAGTACTTTACTCAATTGATACTCTAGTAATAAAGAGGTGAAAAAGAAGACGAGAACAACAACCTTGGTCTACTACCAGAATGTTGTATAAGTGAAAATTAAGATGATGAGAAAGAAGGTGCTTGAAGACTAGGAATACAATGACAAAAAAGAACAGAACCTGTGAACTTTCGTTTGAGGAGAGAAACGGATCAAACGGGTCGTCACAATAGATTCGAAGATGTTATAAATCATTTATCATTCATAAACCATTCATTTTCCTCCGTGAGGATCGTACTCCTATAAATAGCGAAACGGAGTCTTTCAAAGGTAGAAACGGTTTGAAGTAAAAGATTTTTTGAAAATATCCTCATGTCAAGTAATTGTTACAAGACAATCAAAGACAAGATATCGTTTCAGTTAGTCAATGTATATAGTCGAGAAAAAGAGTCGAAGAAAAGGGTGTATCCAGTAATGTCTTATAACTCATCTCAAAAAACACTATCCCAGAATAATCAATAGATAAAATACATATCATCAAACATATACAGTTAGGGTTAGAGATTTAAAAGGGAGGGGGTGAATGGGATACCATTGGTATCCAAACAAAAGATGTGGATATAGAGATAAAGACAAAACTTCTATTCGAGTAAAAATGGGAAAAAGTCTAAGGTGGATATTCGTGATAGTATACGATAAACAGAAAGAGACTGGACGAAGTGACATACTGTTAGAGATCGAGGTACAACGACGTTGAACGTAATGAAGCAAGAAGAAACATTTCGGTTCATTGTAAGGTAACATATAGACATGGTGTAGAAGAAATAGGTAAGGAGACAACTACCTGTAAATCCAACGAAGGTACAGAACCGATAACATTTAACGCGACGTTACTTGTTTCGATATCATTAGTTTCGTCATGCCATGACCGTGTTTTGGTCTTTATATCTAGTTACCTTATCCTATATTTCAGGAGGATGGATGGTAGTGGATTAGATACAGTTTCCTTCATTCTTATATGTTACTTTTTTCCTTTCAGAGAGATTATTCACCTCGATCCTTTTGTACATTTACTTATTTTAATCTTGTGAGGTATGTGTTTTTATTTGAGTTTTACCTAATTTCTGGATTTATATTCCGACCTATGATGTTTTGAGATTTTCTTTTGTGTCTGTATTGTAAGGAACTGTATTTAACGTCGTTCTATAAAAAGTTGGGTGGAGAATCACATTACCTTTATTTTTGTTTTTATTTGTTAATCCTGAATTAATTTGAATTTACGAAAACGTGTCGTTTCCTTCGGTATTTATTTTGTTTTTCTATCGGGAGTCTTACTCTCTTTTATAAACGTTTTCTTCGTTACCCGTTCCCTAACTAGAGGTTTTATATGTTTGTATAACTATACTTCGAGTTATAGTTTTTGTTTGTTTGTTTGTTGGGTTAGTTTTTTACTCATTTTCTAAATTTATCTGTAAAGAGGTTTTTTCTGTATATCTACCGGTTTTTCCTGTTCTTTTCTACGAGTTGTAGTGATTAATAATCTCTTTATGTGTAGTTTTAATGTCACTCGATAGTGGAATGTGACCAGTCTTACCAGTAGTAGTTTTTTAGAAGTTTGTTATTGTCGACTTCTCCCACACCTTTTTTCCGTGGGGAGGATGTGACAACCGTCCTTACATTTGACGATGTCGGTGATACCTCTTGTTCCCCGAAGGGTCCACCGAGTCACCCACTTCTTAAACGAACGTTACTTCCTCTGCGTCCGTCTGTGCTCAAGTCAAGGGTCCATCCCTTCTAGGAGACCTCTTCCCGTACCGTTAAGTGAGGTTATAAGAACGGACCTCTTAGGGTGTCTGTCTCTTAGACTACCCGATGTAAGGTACACCACCGTGTCTCAGTCGTTCTGACTTCACTAAAGCGTATGTACCTCTTGACATATCTTCCAGAAATTCTTTGATTTTTATCTCAACGGTATACTGGGTCGTCAGGGTAAGGACCGGTAAATAGGTCTCTTCTAGTATTAAGTATTTCTATGCTTGAAGTGAAAAACTGTTCCGTCTCTTTTATCGTGTGACACTAAGAGAAAATTTCTACCCGTTAAGTGGAGTCTAGTGGAATGGTCTCCCTGACTGTGGACCCTTTTTATACAATTAGGGTATTACTCTATGGACGATTTCCTTCTAACGATTATTTCTACCAATATTAATAGGACCAAATATTGAGACAAAACTACTACGTAATTGATATCAACCCAAAAGTGGAAGTATGAAAAGTTCTGTACGTGTGTTTTCTAATTGAATTCACCTGTTTAGTTGTACGTACAATTGTGATCGTCTAATTTGTCAATATGTCATTCATATTTGTCTACTGACTCATGTTATAATTTTAACGAATACTGTATAGGAATTTATTTAACTACTAGATAAAACCAGTCTTGTATGTTTAGTGAAGTAGACCACGTTGAGTAACTTTCTTGTGTGAAGGAAGTGTATATGTTATCTTTGTTTGTCTCTAGTATAAAGTACTTCATTACAGGTTTGTACGTCTTCATTATACTGGACATAATTAATTTCTCCCTAATAACGAAATGAAGTCGGGTCAAACGGACTACGTTGGTTGGTCAACCACTTAGTCGATTTTATGTGAAGGATAGGATACTGTTATTTCGTCTCCCCAATCTGTCTGAGATTAAACACATGTAATCAAAGGATAAAGACGACATTGTTTAATAGTGTTCGAATCGTCATATTTTGTTGTGTTTACATAATAAAATATCAAGGTCTCCAGTCTTCAGACTTTATTAAGATCTCCGTTTTTAGGTCCACAGTCATTTCGACACAAAGACGACCCCCGGGATCCCCTTTTAGACCAGGAACTGAAAATGTCGTGAATCTCTGGTGGAAGTAAGAAACCGAGTACCGAAGAAGGAAAAAGAGGTCTCGTGTAATAAGGTTGGAACCAAAGACATCAGTGTAGATAAGAGACTGAGACTACGAAGGACAGAAGGAAAATATTCGTGGGAACTCTAATGTAACCACCCGAAGGGACCACCAAGTCTACCATTTCTTAGACGGATGTTACCTCTTCTACACCCAAACTATAGACCCACTCCTTCTAGGAAACCTCTTTCCTTACTTATAGATGAGGTCATAAGAACGGACCTTTTGGGGTACCCGTCTCTTCAGACCACCCGATGTCAGGTACCTAAACGTTTCTGACTCCCGGATCGTGAAGTGAACCACTAATATGACCTTAAATCCTTTTAGATAAGGAGGGTTTTTCTCCTTGTTTCTCTTCGATTTCCTTTTCCTCTTTTCCTTTCTGTATAGGTAAACTTATGTCTCAAAGTTTCTTATCGTTCCTCTCTATTCTTTCGGTAGGAGTCACTAGTCACTTTTCTTTACCTCCTTTTGTTATCTTACCCTTTCTGATCTTTAGAGAAGTTCTTTTAATCTCTATAGTTCCCTTGTAAAGTACTTTTATACTCGTGTTATTTCCTGTCTTTGCCATACCTGGATTGTCTTCGTCTTCTATAATTCATTTCCACCGTTCTTATGTGTCTTTTTGATATGTTTTTTCTAGAAGTACTGGGTCTATTGGTGCTACTACACTAGTGAGTGGATCTCGGTCTGTAGGACCTTACACTTCCGTTCACTCGAAATCCTTCGTAGTGATACTTGTTTCGATCACCTCCACTACCTTAAGGTCAACTCGATAAAGTTGATGATTTCCTACTACGACAATTTCACGACGTGAGTTATACGATCGTTTAGACCTTTTGAGTCGTCACCGGTGTCTTGACCTTTTCCCAGTCAAAAGTAAAGTTATAGTTTCTTCCCTTTACGGTTTCTTACAAGTTTGATGGAGTTCTGACGTGAGTAGAGTGTGTGGTCGTTCCATTTAGAGTTTTAAGAGGTTAGGTCGGAAGTTGTCACACATTTGGTACTTTAAGGTCTACAAGTTCGACCTAAGTCTTTTCCGTCTCCTTGGTCTCTAGTTTAACGGTTGTACGCTACCTAGTATCTTTTTCACTCTCTCAAGGTCTTTTTGTAAATGAAAACGAAATAACTGATACGGTTTCGGAAACTGACACATCTAGTGTCGTTTGACTTTTTAAGAAGTTCTCTACCCTTATGGTCTGGTGGAATGGACGGAGGACTCTTTAGACATCGTCCAGTTCTTCGTTGTAAATCTTAACCTGTACCTTGTCGTCTGACCAAGGTTTAACCCTTTCCTCATACAGTTCCGACATATAACAGTAGGACGAATAAATTGACTATATGTAGTACGTTTTTCGACTCGACCTACTTCACGTTCGACTTTAGTTCTAACGGCCCTCTTTATAGTTATTGGAGTCTATACGTACTGTGGTGCGAATACCATCTTTCACTTCTCCTTGGAGAACTACTTTCACTTTCTCCTCTCACTTTTTCACTGGATTTTGAGTTATCAGTTTTTTGATTTTGGTACCGTAGACCAAGGTAGTGAGGTACCGTTTATCTACCTCTTTGTTACTTTTATCACTGTCTAAAATAAAATAACCCGAGGTTTTAGTGACGTCTACCACTGACGTCGGTACTTTAATTTTCTGCGAACGAGGAATCTTCTTTTCGATACTAGTTGAATCTGTCGAATAATTTTTCGTCTCTGTAGTGAAACGGTTGTTTTCGGGTAGATCAGTTCCGATACCAAAAAGGTCATCAGTACACACATACACTCTCAACCTGGTATTTCTCTCGACTTGTGTCTTCTTGACTATGAAAACTTGATACCACAACCTCTCCTGAGAACTCTCAGGGAACTTGACGTTCCTCTAGTTTGATCAGTCAGAACTTCCTTTAGTCAGGACTCATAAGTAACCTTCCTGACTACGACTTCGACTTCGAGGTTATGAAACCGGTGGACTACGTTTCTTGACTGAGTAACCTTTTCTGGGACTACGACCCTTTCTAACTTCTGTCCTCCTCTTCCCCTGCTGTCTCCTACTCTACCAACTTACCGTAGTGACTGATTTACCTGTACTCAAAATCGTTCGAGGTTCTCAACCACTATCTGTCCCTTCGGACCGTACGACGTCAGATACCCTAGCGTTTGTCAACTTGTACTGACTCGTTAAGTTAGTTTAAGGAGGGTTTTACGAATTGAATTAAAATAGATAATTCAGGGAAAACGGTACATTTCATTCAGTGTCCAAGACTTCTAATCTCCGTTTCCATCGAGTCTACCATTTCTTAGACGAACACTACGTCCTTTGGAACAAACCGAGGGACCCAGTCTTTAAAGGGAACCCTTCCCTTTCCGTTGTGTGAGGTCAAAAGAATGGATCTCTTAAGGTAACTGTTTGGTACCTAAGTCTATAATGACTCACTGATTGCGAAAGAAGGAAAGACTCCTAACCCTGTAGAAGTCTTGTAACCTGAAGAAACTCCTCAAAAAAAAGATAGATGACGTCAAATGTACAGATGAAACGGTTGATATTCCATTTTAAACCATAGAGGGTAGGTGACAAGAAAACAGAAATCTACCCTTAATATTTAAAGTCTTAAATATTCTAAAGACATTCTTAATTTCCTCTGTTACTTATATTTTATAAATAGTGTAATTGACTATGTGTCAATACTATTTACTACCGATCATACATAACGATAATAACCTAAACCGTAGACTATCTAGTCAAGAAAGTGACTGAGACTAATATCTCTATATCCGGAATCTTCATCTTCATTTCCTCGAAATAAAAAAGTAAGGAAGTTTACAATTGTAGAATACAAAAGTTAAAAATGTTGGTCAATTATATTAGAGAAAGGGATTTTCCCTTTATTACTCTGGAGTACTCCTTTTATCTTTATTTCTCCTTTATAAAATTCTTCTAAACCGAAGTCCCTAAAATTTATTTTAAGTAAAGTATTGACTCCCGTACGACTGGGTCGGTGAAGGGTCTGTCGTGGGGACTCGTAAGTGATCGACCGTTGTAAACGTCTTTGAAAAGTCAAAACAAACGACATGATTATTAGTCGAGTGACCCACCACACACTCCTTTCATATACGTGTGTATTACCTACTTGTTGAGTGTATACGGGTGTTATGTGGTAAATTTGTATTTGACGTATAATCGTTTCATTATACTCGTCACCGGAATATATTCCATTGACATATTCAGTACTTTCAAAGAAGGGATAGTGAATTAATACTCTTAATAAGTTTCTTTTGAAATAACTTGTCCACACGTTTTTTATCTACTTACACATAATAGTTTAATCATTAAAAATAAAAGAATTTTCAATATATTATTAAGTAAGTGTTCATAATTAATCAGATAGAAATCGTCGGACGGGTTTTAATCTCTTAATGCAAATATAGATACAATTAGGGTTGAAAGGAACGTCTCTAATTTTTTCTATCAAGATGAAACATATTTTCTATCAGTTTATGAACTCCAAACAACATTTTCAGTGTGGTAATAAATATCATTATGTCATAAGTAACGATGATTATGTACGGTAAACCGTTGGTAAATAATTACCACGAAAATAAATGTAGAATTAAAATAAATAATGTATGTGACACTTCTAGTATAAATAAGTAGAAAACCAACATAACATTTAACTAAACAAAAATTACACGTAAACACTTTTAATAGTTCAATAACTTGTTTATGTAAGTCGTTTATGTATAACTTGTAGAGACCATAAGATTCTCTTATGTTTCCATAACTCCCACTTTGATCTCTTAGGTTTATGACTGAGAGTACCTTTAAATGTGTATCTTTTTGTATCTGTCACCTGTTTATTTGTTACACAAGTGACATGATACCACCACTGACTGTACACGATACTTCTTTTTCTTATTTATTTTATTTTATAATATTTCCCTCTCTTTATTACTCTTCGACATAAAATTCAACTCTCACTTTTTTCCGGGACCTGACGATCGTCGGACTCTTACCGGTATCGTGGAAGTGTTCGGGTGACAATATTACGATAATCTCATTCTCGTTTTGTTCTAGTTTATCATTACAGATTCGTGTCGATATTTATTTTCTTGAAGAGATTTAAAAACCATTAAGTCGACACTTCGGTAGACCAGGACCCGAAAACAAACAACCTTCGGAAGACTAATATCAAAGCTAAAGACACGAACACTACCCAAGCAATTCTAAAAGATAAAGAAGGACCGAGTCAAAACCTTTCAGTATGAAAAGATTCTTAAACAGATAAAGAAGGTTCAGCAGGTAAAAAAAACCATATATTAACGACTATCATCAGAGAATACTAAGAACCATAAAGACACAACAGACAACACTAAAGAGGTAAAAGTGAAGATTAAAACAACTAAACTAAAAAGAGGGAAACAAAGAACTACTCAGACCGATTACCAAACAGATAAAATAAATAGAAGAACTTCTTGGTCGAAAATCGAAACAACTATAAACTCGATTGTGGATAGGATGAGTTTGAGAAGGTCTTTTAACGTCTTCTTCTATTTGAAGGTGTGAGTAAGATATTCCGGTAGTAATCGGATTATGGTTTTGGTCTGTTTCTACGGCGGTTTTTTTTTTTTTTTCTTTCTTTCTTTCTTTCTTTTGATGTCCGGTTATAGTGACTACTTGTATCTACGTTTTTAGGAATTGTTTTAAGATCGTTTGTCTTAGGTTGTTGTATAATTTTTCTAGTATGTAGCATTGGTTCACCCGAAATAGGATCCCTACGTTCCTAAGAAGTTATAAGTGTTTAGTTAGTTACACTATGTGGTGTAATTGTTTAATTTTCTATTTTTAGTATACTAATAGAGTTATCTACGTCTCTTTCGGAAACTGTTTTAAGTTGTAGGTAAATACTAGTTTCGTGAGGTCTTTCGTTCGTATCTTCCTTGTATTAATTTCGGCATATACTATTTGGGTGTCGTTTGTAGTAGGAGTTACCACTTTTTAACTTTCGTAAAGGGAATTTCAGTCCTTGTTCTTTTCCTACGGGTAAGAGTGGTGATGATAAGTTGTATCAAAACCTTCAAAATCGGTGTCCATAGTCTCGTCTTTTTCTTTATTTTCCTTAGATCTAACCTTTTCTTCTTCATGTTAAGAGTGACAAACGTCTACTGTTTGTCAGATGTATCTTTTGGGGTGGTCTTTTAATGATCTCGATTAGTTACTTATATCATTTAAACGTCCTATATTTTAGTCGTATGTTTTTAGGGAACGTAGGGATATATACTTGTCACTCTTTTGTCTTTCTCTTTAATTCCTTGGTTAAGGTAAGTGGTAACGTTAATTTTCTTATTTTATGAATCCTTATTTAGATGGATTTCTTTATTTTCTGGATACATGTCTTTTGATATTTTGTGACTACTTTTTTTAGTTTCTCCTGTGTTTATCTACCTCTTTATATGGTACAAGTACCTAGTCTTCTTAGTTATGTCATTTTTACGTATATGATGGGTTTCGTTAGATATCTAAGTTACGTTAGGGATAATTCGACGGTTGTCATAAAAAGTCTCTTAATATTTTTTTTATTAAAGTGTTAAACATACCTTAATGTTTTTTTGGAACTTATCGGTTTCGTTAGAACTCTTTCTTCTTACCTTGACCTCCTTAGTTGGACGGACTGAAGTCCGATATGATGTTTCGTTGTCATTAGTCCTGTTATACCATGACCGTGTTTCTGTCTTTGTATCTAGTTACCTTGTTTTATCTTTCGGGTCTCCATTTAGGTGCGTGGATGCCTGTGGAATAGAAACTGTTTCCTCCGTTCTTATATGTTACCTCTTTTCTGTTAGAGAAATTGTTCACCACGACCCTTTTGACCAGTTGGTGAACATTTTCTTACTTTGATCTTGTGAAAGATTGTGGTACTTCCACTTCCACGTCGACGAGTCAGCACAGACTGAGACGCTGGGGTACCTGACATCGGATGGTCCGAGGAGGTAGGTCCCCTAAGAGGTCCGTTCTTATGACCTCACCCAACGGTAAAGTAAAAGGTCTCCTAGAACGGTTGGGTCCCTAGTTTGGGTCCAGAGGGTGTAACTTCCGTCTGTGAAATTGGAGGTTGTGGTATGTGTTTTCATTTGAGTTTTACCTAATTTCTAGATTTACATTCTCGGCTTTGATATTTTGAGGATTTCCTCTTGTATCCGTTTTGTGAGAGACTGTATTTAATGTCGTCGTAGGAGATACTGGGTGGAGGGTCTTATAACCTTTATTTTCGTTTTTTATTTGTTTACTCTGGATTAATTTTAATTTTCTAAGCCGTGTTGTTTCCTTTGATATTCGTTCCACTTTTCTGTCGGAAGTTTTACCCTCTTTTATTATCGTTTACTTCGTTGACTGTTTCTTAATAAGAGTTTTTATATGTTCGTTGAGGACGTCAAGTTAAGGTCTTTTTATTCGTTTGGTTAGTTTTTTACCCGGTTTCTTGATTTGTCTGTAAAGAGGTTTCTTATGTATGTTTACCGATTGTTTGTAGTTTTCTACGAGTTGTAGTAGGTAATAGTCTCTTTACGTTTAGTTTTGGTGTTACTCCATGGTAGAGTACGGTTAGTCTTACCGCCGATAGTTTTTCAGATGTTTGTTATTTACGACCTCTCCCACACCTATTTTCCCTTGGGAGAATGTGATAACCACCCTTACGTTTGATCATGTCGGTGATACCTCTTATCACACCTCTAAGGAATTTTTTGACCTTCGTCTTGACGGTATACTGGGTCGTTAGGGTGACGACCCGTGTGTGTGACTCCTTTGGTCTTAACTTTCTCTGTGTACATGGGGTTACAAGTAGTGTCGTGACAAATGTTATCGGTCCTGTACCTTCGTTGGATCTACAGGTGACCGTCTACTTACCTTTTCTTTCGACACCATGTATATGTGTTACCTTATAATGAGTCGGTAATTTTTCTTATGTAAACTTAGTCAAGATTACTATATCCACTTTGACCTCGGACAATATGTCTCGCTTCATTCAGTCCTTCTTTTGTGATTATGCCATATAATTGTGTATATATACCTTAAATCTTTCTACCTTTTCTACTGGGATATACACTCTGTCGTATTCTAAGTGTATACATTTCTTGTCTGACAACCTGAGACCCTTCTTTCGTTCCCACCCTACTAAACTCTCTTATCGTAACTTTGTACATATAATAGTATACACTTTATCTAGTGGTCAGGTCCAAACTACGTACTCTGTCCCACGAGTCCCGACGACGTGACCCTACTGGGACTCCCTACCCTACCCCTCCCTCCACCCTCCCTCCCAGTTCTACACCTTATGTACATGTGGGTACCGACTAAGTAGACTTACATACCATTTTTGATGGTTTTATAACATTTCATTAATCGGAGGTTAATTTTAAATTTTTTATTTTTTATTTGTTTTTATTTCTTTACACGTTTAATGTTTTTATAGGTTTGTAGGGGGAGTAGTTCGATTGTACTCATTATCAATTAAAAAAGACTGAGACGTTAATATCGAAATCGGAGTGAAGTAAGGAGAATCATACTTTACCAATACCATAAGTTAATACCTTAACGGGAGTGACAGACTGTCGGAGTCTCGTTTTGGTTCGAAGTAACTGACGACGAGATTTAATGAATTGTGTTTGAACTCGGGATCCGGTCCGTAGAGGGTTGTAGAAGAAAGACCACGGGATGTGTTGAGTGGTACCACAAGACAGAGAGGGTGACGTCGTACGGTTCTTCGGGTCACGACTCATCTCAACACAGGACCACGTGAAAGTGATTCCCTTCAGTAGAGACTGTTTACCTGTCAACTCGTTTATGGACCTATGTCATTCGTTTGTTTTGAAAACCGGTACACTCCTTTTTCCTTATCGGTCCCTTTCTTGGGGTTTCGCCTTCGTACGGACTCATCAAAGTTCCTTCTATTTCTATGTCTTTTCCAATCTGGAGTCATTCAATTTTTTTTTTTCCATCGTTTAATCCAGTTCCAGGTCTAACACTTTCTAGAACATATGATACTACGATACCTGACTACGTACAACGACGTTTTAAGTATATAACTTCAATATTAGGGGTTACACTACTATAATCTTCTACCCCGGAAACGTTCCATTAATCCCAATTTACCTAATTCATATTTATTCATTCACTTCAGCGGGTCAGCACAGGCTGAGAAGTGCTGGGGCACCTGATATCAGATGGTCCGAAGAGGCAGGTACCCTAAGAGGTTCGTTCTTACGACCTCACCCAATGGTAAAGGAAGAGGTCCCCTAGAAGGACTGGTCCCTAGCTTGGGATCAGAGGGCGTAACCTCCGTCTGCGCAATTGGAGACTCGGTGGTCCCTTCTATTTACCTAATCACGGGAATATTCCTCTCTGTCGTCTGTCGAACGAGAAAGAGAGACGGTACACTTATGTGTCACTCTACCACCGACGGACGTTTGGTGTTTCACTAAAGAGTGGTCTCTGGTTACTCCGACGGGGGAGATTCTGAAGGTTGAAAGTCTTTATACTCTTTTATTTTAAAACAACTAAATTCAGTGTTTCGGAAATCTTCCACCCGAAGGAACTACCGAGTCACCCCTTTCTTAGACGGACGTTACGTCCTCTGTGTCCTCTATACCCAAACTAGGGGACCAGTGCTTCTAGGGTACCTCTTCCCTCACCATTGGGTGAGGTCATAACAACGGACCCTTTAGGGAACCTGTCTCCTCGGACAGTCCGATGTCGGGTACCCCAGTGTCTCAGCGTGTACTGAATCACTGTCCCTAATTACCGTTGGGTTCGTCTGACTCTGTGTGCCATTTCTGTACTGAAAACGAAGAGAAGTTCGTTTAACCTCTTAAACTACCCAGAATTAAACAATGTAAGTAAGACTGATGACCTTTTTAATGACCCTTTTCACTCAATGTTAACAAAAGTTTTCTCCATCGAGTGTATACTCTACGTGGTGAACCTTCTAGTGAATCACTTTTACCAAGTTTTCAAAAACTTTCTTAGACAAGGGTGTAAATTTTTTTTAATTTAGGACTGTGACTTTTCATAGGACTCTACGACCTGTTACTTTGACTAGTAATTATGTCCTCAGATATACGAACCTGTGAGTCAGTACAGGTTAAGAAAACGCTGGGGTACCTGATATTAGGTGGTCCGAGGAGACAGGTACCCTAAAGGGTCCGTTCTTATGACCTCACCCATCGGTAAAGGTAGAGATCCCCTAGAAGAGTTAGGTCCTTGACTTGGGTGTTGAGGACAAACTGTCTGTCTAAGAAATGTCCAGAATTATACTGGACTGTATAAAAATATCATAGTAAGACAGACGAAACAACTCTTATACAACGTCCCTCCTGTCCTTGTCTTCTAGATCATTCCTTAAGTATGTCATTTATTTTCACCGAAACAAGTCCCACTATCATTTAAAATATTTCGTAACATCATTGTTTCACTAATAGTCTCCTTTGAATCTATGGGTTTTAACTCTTGTCCTTCTCGACCGGTCGTCGGACTCGTCTTCCTATGTTTGTCGGACTTCCGAGATCCCATCACAATCAGTGAGTCAGTACAGGTTGGTAGACGCTGGGGTGTCTGACATCGGGCGGTCCGAGGTGGTACGTACCCTAAGAGGTTCGTTCTTATGGCCTCACCCAACGGTAAAGAAAGAGGTCCCCTAGAAAGGTTGGGTCCCTAACTTGGAGGCCCAGAGGGCTTAATGTCCGTCTGAGAAATACTACACTCGGTGGTTCTTCGAGAGGTATCACACTTTCCGAGATCCATCACACCTTACTTTACAACAGACGAGATGTCAGATGGTTATTTGTTCGGAAAAGGTTTACGTTTAAAGACTCGGGTTCACCTTTTTTTTTTTCGGACGATAAACCTTCTGTAGCTGACGAAGGAGGAACCATTCGTTCGAGAAACCTCGACCCTCTTACACTCTTCACCGGTCGACTACGTTTTTCGACTGAGTAATCTTTTTGAGACTACGACCCTTTCTAACTCCCGTCCTCCTCTTCCCCCACTGTCTCCTACTCTACCAACCTACCGTAGTGGCTGAGTTACCTGTACTCAAATTCGTTCGAGACCCTCTACCACTACCTGTCCCTTCGGACCGTACGACGTCAGGTACCCCGACGTTTTTCATCCTGTACTGACTCACTACTTGACTGACTGAGTCGATCCTAAAGGGCCCACCGAGATCGTCATTCTTTGGACGGACGGTTACGTCCTTTGTATTCTATGAACCCAAATCATAGAAGGGTCCAACCCTTCTAGGGGACCTCTTCATTTACCGTTGGATGAGGTCATAAAAAAGGACTTCTTAGGGTACCTGTCTCACCGGACGGTCCTATCCCAGGAACTCCAGAGTTTCTCAATCTGAGTTCACTTCGTTGAATCGTGAGTCGAAAATCCAACGGTTATAAAAAATCAGTTGTCAAATTTTCTTCCTTTCATTCATCCCTGGTAGGCAAAGGATTAGACACGACGTATTATTAAACTGGATTGACTTATTTATTCGATACGTAGGGTCGTCAATTTGGTGAAGGAGGGACTCCGGTACCGTGAAAAATAAAAATTTAATAAGTTGTCTTTCATTTTTACAAGGGGACAAGAGGAGAGTCCAGGACCTCCGTTAACGGATCCTCGTCAGTAATCCTATCAATAACTTTTTGTACCTCTTAAAGGAAAGTTTCCTCCCACATATTGTTCCCCATATAAATAATTGGTAATAAAATAACTAAATTTATCTATTATTTACCTACTGATTCTTATACACTTTTACTTAGTCGTTGTAAATACGGAACCCACCGAGTCAATGATAAAATAGTAAAGGTCTAATCTAAGATCTTTAATGTACATGAAAGACAAACTTATTGTTTACTCAACCTAAGACCAGTTTGATGACGGGTTTAGATGTTGTCCGGGTCACAAAAGTCTTTGTGGAACTTCTTTATTACTACCTCACTTTGTGTAAAAAAAAAAAAAATTCTAAATTTTACAAAATAAATAAATAAATAAAAAATTTAAAATTTTAGAAATTAAGAATGTACGCAAGGGTTTGTACTTGGGGGGAGGGTGGAGGGAGGGGTATTGTAGAGAGACCCAGTAGGGGTACGTGGTCGAGGTTCGTACGACATAGGACGTAGTCTGTATCTGACCACTAAGTTAAGAATGTACTATCATATGTACAATCTTACAGTAAGAAGACGTTACCCCGTTTCCTCGTTTAGTAACGTAAGGTCTTTCCTGTCGTCGGTATATACGGTCCCCCTCTGACTACTCGTGTTGTGTCTCTCAGCTTCGGACTGTTCATCGAGTACGACGAAACTCCTACTCCGGACGACGTTCCAAAAGACTTGAGTCACCCGATTGTGTATATGACTACCCTCTACCCGGACGTTTTTAATTGAGGAGGAAACCATTGTTCCCGAAGGGTCCACCGTGTCTTCTTTTCTTAGACGGACGGTTACGTCCTCTACGCCCAAACTAGGGACCCAGTCCTTCTAGGGGACCTCTTCTTTTACCGTTGGACGAGGTCATACGAACGGACCTTTTAAGGTACCTATTTCCTCGGACCACCAGATGTATGTCACGTACCCCAACGTTTCTCAACCTGTACTGACTCGTGTCTTGTTCCGAAACCATTGTTCGTCTCTAAAATCAAAATACTATTTTAAAATGAAGTCTGAAAGAATTTTTATCAGACGGGGATAGTCTGTTACTTTTGTATCGTCTTCATTTTTGACTAAAATACTTTATTCACTCTTAATAACGGAGAAGTCAGTCACTAATACAAACACAAGCATGTTTTATGTAAGTAATTAAAACACAAGTTCCTGTTTTCAACCTAAGTCACTGTGTACAGACTTATCGTAGGTTTCTTTTCTTTCGAGTCTGTTTCGACTTCGAACACATGTCATTGTACCTCTGTGTTCTTACTCTACTTAGATGTCTTCCTTAAGGAGGGGATTGAACTGGACCTTTGAAGGGTGAACTCGAAAGGAAAGGAAACGATGTAGTACTAAGAATCAGTCAGGGAAAAAAGACTTCGGAGACAGAAGATTGGTATGTCACGGACCATGTATTTATAAACAGTTGAATTACTTTCCTAACTTTTCTGAGTCCTATCTTTTAAACCTTTTAATTGAACTTCCTTGTGATTAAATAGTTGGTGTGATTCCGTTAGTCTTGGTAGTACCAATTTGTTCGAGTAGGTGTAAAGAAATATGTTTATGTATGTGTGTACTTGTGTAGTGTTCTGACTTTAACATATATAACGGGTTGTCATCATATAATGGTAAAGATCCAACCGTATATGGAGAAGTTCGTGGATGTAGAAAGGAGAATTTACTCGTCTTTACTGTCCCTCACTTTTTAGACTGTTTATCGATTACCGACGAAAGTCCTACTTCGGGTGACGTTCCACTAGACTTGAGTCACACCCGATTGTATATGTCGACCTTCGACTTAGACGTTTTTAATTGAGGAAGAAACCATTGTTCCCGACACGTTAATTCGTTGTTAAATTGATAACGATTTATAAATCTTTACACTCCGATGGTAGAACTACGAAAGTATCTGAATCGTGAGAAATGGTAGTGTAGTAATTTATGATTAATCCTGGTTTTTGGGGGTTTGACTACGAGAGAGGTGTGTACATACTCACCTGTACACCTGAAAGTCACGTGTTACGACACGGACGGTGGATGTTCCTGATAGACAGAGGCTCGTTATATGGAGCTTGAAATTACACGTATCCCCTGAAACCTCTGGAACAAGTTTACTTCAGAAACTAAGTCATCTAGACTTTACCTGGACCCAAAGACATAAAGATTGTTCGAGAATACCCTGTGTTCAAGAATCAGGTATTTGGTGTGGTACTTAGTGTTTTGGATCTACTATCCTTTGACCTAGTAACGTTTATTACTCAAGTGTTTACACTCACTAGGACGGTTAACTGGGTTTATATAACACAGTATTAGATGTTGGGCCTCTAATTTTAAATGGATCGAAAGTCGTCTAGGCGGAATGTGTGGTCCAGTCTTACCGGAATTGTGTGTCTCTTTTGTTGGGTGGCGACACGTTTGTGAAGAACGACTAAATGGATGAGTCACCCTGGTGAAGATGAGGAGTCTAGGGACTATTCGGGTTGTAGAAGTACCTACTAAAATTACTCCAAGTCCGTAACCGGGGAACCTTTCTCTCTAAAGAAAGACTAGATTAGTAAAACGGACAACCCCTTTTTATAGACAACTGTACTCTGTCTATTTTGGAAAAGAGTTCTTGAGGGTTACTGTATCTGTGTTACGTTAACATGATCATAGGACATGAGACATTTCTCTGACTTTATTATCAGACTCCAGTAGACATTTATCGTTATTTTTTAATGGAATTATTAGTGATAACCGACGAGACCCGAAGGATCTTACATTCAGACCGGTCACTTATGTTGAAGATTCTATTTTTCCTTTACGGTTATATCTGTCCTTTAATCAATGTTACTTCTTTCTATCAAAATAAATCAATGACATAAACATATGTGATTTTTTCAAGGTTCTAAATTTTTGCGTGGAGAAGAAGATTAAATAAGGATTACGGAGGATTTACAATCTATACGAAAGTACACGAAGTTTGTGATTCCTTCTTTATATATGTTGTAGATACGGGTTGTAGATTTTAATATTCCCTCTTTGAACTTTTCGGTTACCACTTGTTGTATAAAGTGCAAGATTCAAGATTGGTTCGAGTGAAAATCATTTTCACTGGATCGTAGGAATCTGTAATTATCATTGTTTCGGTTAAATAATCTAGTTAAATGGAGTTACACTCCTGACTCTGGATTTTAGGACTTGATGATTACATAATTCTTTTGAACCCCTTTAATACATTCTGTAAAAATTTTATAATCGTTATCAAAAGAACATCATCAGATTAAAACAATGTAATAACTCTTTTATTTCTCTTTCAAAATACCGTTTTTATAATTTATTTATTGTGAATTATACATGCATTTTTACATTCTTCATCCCGAATTCTCTTCTTGTGCTGTCATAGATACTTCTAAATCTAGAACTTGCAACCCCGAAACTCTCTGGGAGTTCTCATCATTTAACATCTTTGGGGAGAATCGTCAACAAATCAACGATTCAGTAGAGACTGAGAAGACGGTGGGGTACCTGATGTCGGGTGGTTCGACGAGACAGGTACCCTAAAGGGTCTGTTCTTATGACCTCACCCAACGGTAAAGGAGGTCCTCTAGAAGGACTGGGTCCCTAACTTGAAAGTAAAGGACGTAACCATTCGTCTAAGAAATGGTGACTCGGTGGTCCCTTCGGGGGAGAATTCTCTTCCTTCTTATTTAGTCTTTACACAAAAAGAAAAAAAAGGGAGGTTTCAATTATCTATCGAGGATTTATTGTATAACGAACGGTTGTTCTGACATCTAATTTCTTCTTCTCTGTAGAGTTTCGTGTATATACCCTGAAGACGTGTCCTTCGTTACAAGTGGTTAGATGAAAGTTGATAGCGTTGTATTGTTTGGTGACGTTTTGAAACACAGTATTTACTTCGTAAAATAAAATAGTGGTTAAGATACGGAGTCTTACATTTTCCTGTGTCTTAAATTCTACTGAAGGAGGACATGGTGTAAAGACCTTGGGATCGACCCTTCTGAGTTTCCGACCCCCGACTTTAATAGACTCCAATATAGACTGTCAAGTTTACAGTTGAGTCAGACCTTGAGAGTCGACTGGAAAACTCAACCCAGTGGAAACATACCGGAGACGTACACTGGACGTGAACGAGTGTCGTATGTGACGAGTCCACTCAGTTCGAAGAATATGCCACAGTTTCTCAAAGTTCCGGTCAACAGGTTAATTGTTCCGTCCTCGACATAGTGGAAAGTACTAAATCGGATTCCTAAGCGTGTCGTAGTGAAAGTAACATAAAGTTATCAATCTTCGTTCAGTTTCGGGTGGACATAAGTTCTCCGTGACTCAACGAACACAGTAGCCTTTTATGTTAGATGGTGTCCGTAATTGTTAAACCCCTCTAAAAGAAAAGTAATCGTAATATGGAAGTATACGATCAACATACTTGTTAAGTTAAATGGTACATACTTTACATTCTTAGTGTAAGAAAAGGTAATTTTACAACGTTTTACACGTTTTAACGAAAGACCTTAAGTTGTAATCTCTTTTCTATGGAATCCGGTAGGACTATAAACAAATAGTAATATATTGGAGGACAAATACAAGGTATAACTATCTTACGAACAGTACAAGTTCTAATACTTAAGTTTACGGACATTCGGTGTCTCTTCCTAGAACGATATTTTTAGTAGGTTAAAGTTCATGTCGTAATTCTGGTCTTCGGCAATCAGGATTCGGTGACTTTCTATAACCGTAGTATGAAAGGGATTAACGTAAAAGATCAAGTGATCTTTGAGTATAGGAACTTTTCTCGACCTAAAATACTGTAAAAAGTCTCCTTGGTACACTGGGAAGTACCGTGTCTCAGGAATAAATTTCTCTTTCGGTTTGACTGGGTCTCTTTTACTCCTTTTAAGTAAGAAAAGTCTTTTATATTTACAATCAGAAATTAAGTTATCGTACGATAAAATCAAACCTCTTCCGTTACCGTGGGGTGAGATCATGAGAACGGACCTTTTAGGGTACCTGTCTCCTCGGACCATCCGACGTCAGGTACTCTAGCGATTCTCAGCCTGTATTGACTCACTGAAGTGAAAGTGAAAAGTGAAAGTACGTAACCTCGTCCTTTACCGTTGGGTGAGGTCACAAGAACGAACCTCTTAGGGTCCCTGTCTCTTCGGACCATCCTCCGGTAGATACCCCAGTGTGTCTCAGTCTGTACTGACTTCGTTGAATCGTCGTCGTCGTCGTCGTCCTCCCGATGTTTGTTTCGGTACACTTTCAAACGAATTTATTATCTTTACGCAATGGAGTGTCGAGATTTCCGATCTTTGGGGTTTAGTTCTACAAGCACATCCTAACCAAGTAGACTCCTACTGATCTCTAATATCCAAATTACGGCGAGAGGATCGAGGGTCACTAAGTGACTTCTTTTATCAACACAAAAAAAAAAATTAACCTCATATCACCGTGGTCACCAGTGTTTCTCAGTTTGTACTGATTTCGTTAAATCGCGTGTTCGTATATCAACGAAATGTTACAGCACAATGAAAGACGAATGTCGTTTCCCCCAGTCGACATGTAAATGCATAGAGGGGAGTAAAAGTCTAAAGGAAGAGTAAATCCAGTGGTGTCTATTGACTCATCTCAAATGACTTGATATGTTATCCAAGAGTAATCGATAGATAAAATGTGTATCGTAATTATCACATATATACAGTTATGTAAAGACGGTTAGGTAAAGTAGGAAGGAAGGAGGGAACCCCAGGTATCTATATAGACATACAAGAGATACGACGCAGAGATAGAGACCGAAAACCTGTCAGAAATCAAAGACGAAATAGTGGGGTCAGAGACTGAAGGGGAAGTGTACCACCTGATGGATACACACACAGACGTAGGTTTAAGACAAGAACCAGATTTAGTATAACCTAATCTCTGGGTGGGATGAAGGATTGGATGGATTAATGTAGATCTCCCTGTGAAAGAGTACACGAACCAACATCCAACATAAGTCGAGAAACATTGGGATACCTGACATCGGGTGGTCCGAGAAGACAGGTACCCTAAAAGGTCCGTTCTTATAACCTCAACCATCGGTACGGGAAGAGATCCTCTAGAAGGACTGAGTCTCTAGTTTGAACCTAGAGGACGTAACGTGAGTCTAAGGAATGGTGACTCTGTGGACCCTTCCGGGATAAAGGTTTATTTTAGTGTAAGACTTCATGACCCCCGATTCTTCAGTTTGTCCTTAAACACCCCTCTTTCCTCAGATGGGTCACAACAACAATCCCACGATTCAACACAAGTTGAGAAAAACTAGAGTAATTAACGTCGTGTGGTCCGAAGGGACGGGAAGTGGTAGAGGGTCTCAAATTAGTATAAGTCCAGGTAACTTGACCACTATCATAGGTTGGTAGTGTAGGAGACAGTGGGGGAAGAGGACGACGGAAGTTAGAAAAGGTCATAGTCTCAGAAAAGGTTACTCAACCGAGAATGGTAGTCCACCGGTTTCATAACCTTGAAGTCGAAGTCGTAGTCAGGAAGGTTACAAATAAGTCCCAACTAAAGACAATTCCAGTTGACCAAACGAGAGGAACGATAAGTTCATTGAGAGTTCTCAAGGTCGTAGTGTTAAGTTTTCGTAGTCAAGAAGCCCCGAGTTGGAAGAAATACTAGATTGAGAGTGAATACATGTACTGATGACCTTTTTGGTATCGAAACTGATATACCTAGAAACGACCGTTTTACTACAGATACGAAAAATTATGTAACAAATCCAAACAGTATCGAAAAGAAGGTTCCTCGTTGATAGAAACTTAAAGTACTGACGTCAATGACAGGTGTCACTAAAACCTCGGATTCTTTTATCCTAGACTGAAGGGGGGAAGATAAACGGTACTACACTACCCTGGTCTACGATACTAGGATCAAAAAACTTCCTACTCAAAATTCGGTTGAAAAAGTGAAAGGAGAGAGTGGGAGCAGTTCTTCGTGTAATCAAGGAGAAGTAAATGATGGTAATTTCATCATAGTAGACGTATAGACTTCAACAACTATAAAGAGGACCGTTAGAACTAAGGTCGAACACTAAGTAGGTCGGACCGAAAAGTGTAACTACATGAGACGTATATTCAATTTATTCGTCCCACTGTTATATCTCAGAACAGTATAAGGAAAGGGTTAAAACTTGATTGGACAACAAGGTACAGGTCAAGATTGACCAAGAAGAACTGGACATATGTCCAAAGAGTCCTCCGTCCATTCCACCAGAATATAAGAATGGACAAATTCTTAAAAGGTGTCAAAAAACACTACGTGTGTTTCTGAAATCATTTCAGTTACTTCGTTTTCATCTACAAAAAGACCTTAAGAAACGAGATACTAGGTTACTCACAACCCCTAAACTAGAGACTGAGGAGACGGAAATGATTTAGATCGAACCTGTAGACCTATAAAAACCAAGTGTATGTCGACTTCTGATCTAACTTCCTAAAACTCGTAATGGAACGATCGTACACTTTTACATGTCATCAAACCTGTAAGATACTATAATGGGAAGAAACTCTAACCTTACTTCTGATTGGAAAAGGTCAGGACACCGGTGACGACTCAAAAGCTTTAATCGACCGTATAACTCATGTCGTGAAGTTGTCGTAGTAACAAAATCCCAAAATTTATCGAGTCGACCTTATGGTAATAGAGGTGATCGAAACAACCATCCTTACGAAGGATTCTGGGTGAGCTGAAGTATGAGGTCCTACAGACCGAGATTCAATCACTGGTGTGGTAATATCAATAGGTCCAGTAATTCTGGAAAAAACATTCCAAGAAGACACATAAGAACGGTGGAGAAGAATTAGAGAAGACGAAGACAATTCAGGAACGGTAAAGACCTGAAATAGTACGGGTAGGAACGTACTATACAAGGGAACTATAGAGATTAAAAGAACTTCTATAGAGATCAGAAAGGGTAAGATAAGAAAGGGAGATAAAGAAACGTAACAAGTGAGTACTTACCAAAGCATAGAGAGGAACGATAAGAGATCTTGAAACGTAAGTCAACCCATATAAAAAGGGAAAGAGGGGACGGAAAACGAAGAGAAGAAAAGAGTCGACAAACATTTCGAAAGAGTCTATTGACAAAGCGGAAGAACACTAAAAATGAAACCCTACCAAAACCGGTGACGGAGGACATGTTATTTATAGTACTCGGAGATATGTGTCAAGAAGTCCGTCAGACAGATGGTCTAGATTAGGGAACTTACACAAACAGTTGTACATTACATACGAACTAACCAAATAAGAGATGTACCCTTTAGAATTTTTCATACTAGAACGTTAACGCGAACAAAACACACGAGAGATTATAACTTAAACAACAATTAGTTAAATGATATTAAAGTTTACGAGTATGACACAGTAAAAGTACACTAATTGGGTACGTGAAAAGTAAAAAATACTTAAAAATTCATAGACGATTACCTCCCGTCATCACAACGTGTAATTTG
The DNA here is from genome assembly GCA_006410555.1 of Capra ibex. Lineage (NCBI taxonomy): Eukaryota > Metazoa > Chordata > Mammalia > Artiodactyla > Bovidae > Capra > Capra ibex. Next base: position 75,397,978 of record SJYO01041852.1, read on the forward strand.
GAGTTTAGTACTGTTCATCTTGAGTATCAAACCAAAAATATTACGTATACACGTGAAAAGGGTTATCTTATAGACATATCAAGACAGAACGTACCTACTTGTAATTTTAATCGAATTTAAGAGATTCTGATATAGTTTACCATAACCTTAAATCACGGTTGTTGACACCTTTAGACTTTAAGTTGTCACTGATCTTTTACGTGACTACATTAATACGAAACTAAGATAGGTAGTCGACCTCTTAGTGTCATGATACGATTTTGGAGTATTATCGGAAAGTACGTTTAACCATCTAATTGTTTTAACTCTGAAAAGTTCTCATCCGTTAGATTTATGGGTTTATTTCAACAGAATATATTGAAATTATCTATGTATTAAACATTACTAAACTCCCTGAATCTTCACAGAGGAAATAAACGGAAGACGTTAAGACTTTGAAAGTGTTTACATAGATGAAATATTAGACAAGATTTTATGTACAACGGACCTTCTTTTGTTTTGTCAACCTAGGAACGTCTGGTCGGTAGTCTTGTCACCTTTCAGGAGAATGATTTCGACACATCTTTCTTACGGTGAATCCAGTCCTTTTTTACTCAGTGGAAATTTTATTGAGGAGGATTTTCCCGGGTAATGAAAATTGGACATAGAGTAAATGTAATTGTGATTAGACCTCTAATCTGTGAAAGTCCTGTGGAATCTCGACTCACCATCTGTCACTCTCTACTGTTTGTTCCCAATCATCAATGACTGCGACAGCTGAATGAAGAACGAGACAAATTACGGTATCTTACAAGATATCTGATCTGACTCGAAAGAAAAGAGGTAAACATGTGGCTTATTTTCAAATAAACTCAATTAGTAATGTCGTAATAGAGGGAAAAAGGAAACAGTAAACTGAAAACGAGAGTAGAGTCCTTAACTACAGTCCCTAATACCCAAGTTGTCACTATGACAGATATATTAACGGTGAAAAAGTTGGTTTTTCCTTTTCTTTTCTAAAAATATTCATTTCACTAAGTTTGTAATAAAATTTTTGAGGTCACAGTTCAACCGTCTGTGGAAATAAAAGAACAGAGGTATAGGAGAATGACTTGTAGTCGGGGTAAAGGATACGACAAATACGTTGTACCCCGTGTGTTCCTAGTGGTAGGAAAAAGACCGAGAGACTTGTTGGGGTATTCAAAATGTGTCCCTTTAAGGTGGGAGGTTTTTAATTTTCGTTTTGTTGAGAACTATCTCGGTAACACCTCGAATATGATTTCACGTAAAATAAACAACAGCGACGAATCAGTGATTCAGGACACTCTGAGAAAAACGTTGGGGTACCTGACATCGAACGGTCTGGGGAGATAGGTACCTTAAGAGGTCCGTTCTTATGACCTCGTCCAACAGTAAGGGAAGAGATCCCTTACAGAAGGAACTGGGTCCCTAACTTGGACGTAGAGGAAGTAACCGTCTACCTAAGAAATAGTGACTCGATGGTCCTTTAAAGACGTAAAATAATCGGAGTATTATTCTTTACGAGAGAGGAACCATTGTATAGAATGTGTGTTGTCGGAGACCATAGTTCCCTACCCGAACTCTTCTCTTAAACGGAGGATTTTCTCTACTCCCATTATTGGTCAGTACAAAGTTTACACCAATTTGTCCTAACACTGTGAAGTTTGTCCCATAGGTTTAATTAGTGGGTGTTCCTCTTTATTTTTGTGTCCATTAAATACACCGAATCATTTAGACAGTGGCTTAACTTCACAGAACGAAAAGGTCATTGAAAGGACAATATAATCGGAGACGGTGATATATTAATACTTAGAGAGAACCGACCCTTCCTTGGAACGGAGTAAAATCCGATTATTTTTGACCATGGTTTACAAGATACTTCATTATCTAACCCGAGTTTGTTAGTCCACAGAAAATGAGGATATTGAATTTTATTTCAGTAGAAAGGATAATTATTTCTCAGGTTGTAAGTCCAAAATAATTACTCTATTTTGAAATTTTCAGAAGGAACATATAAAACAACAACAAATCAGTAATTCAGAACAGACTGAGAAAAGACTGGGGTACCTGACATCGGGTGGTCCGAGGAGACAGGTACCCTAAAGGGTCCGTTCTTGTGACCTCACCTAACGGTAAAGGAAGAGGTCCCTTAGAATTGATGGTTGCCTACCTTGTACCCAGAGGACGTAACCGTCCGTCTAAGAATTTATGTGGAGTTGTTTAGATACACTGTCGTTAGACTGGAGACGGTGGTTTATAAATAAGAAGGGTATTTCAACGATAATCGAGACAAGTTTATTTGTTTCTCGGGGTACTCTCATCTCAGGGGAGTACCCTAGGGTCAGGATGTCTTATAAGTTGACACGGGGTCGGGTTCGTACAGGGGGACGTCCTAGGGTCTCCTTCCCGTGGGTACGAGGACGAAGACGTACTCGGAAACTCGTCTACGGTCCACCACAAACGACCCGAAGTGGAAAATAGCGTACTACTATGTGTGGTATGACATGATATACAGGGAATTGTGGGGAGGTGGAGGTCGTTTTTAGAGGAGGAATAAGATAAAAGAGACAGAGACTTAACTGACAGTAAGTAGTTCGACTTTCGGGTCTTCATTAAAATATGGACAAGAGAGAGGGAACTGACGTATATAAGGAAGTGAGGTTTGAAGATTAGATTTGATTTAGAACTTATCAGTTGTGCAGTTCTATAAATTGTAAAAGGGGAGGAGATACGAAGGTAATACAGATAGGTTAAGTCTGGGGGTAATAGAAAATAATAAAGTAGTACTCGTTCGTGCTCTCAAGGTCTTTTTATAGATAAAGACGAAATAACTGATACGGTTTCGGAAACGGACACACCTAGTGTTACTTGACACCTTTTAAGAAGTTCTCTACCCTTGTGGTCTGGTGGACTAGACGAAGAACTCTTTAGACATTCGTCCAGTCCTTCGTTGTCAATCTTGACCTGTACCTTGTTGTCTGACCAAGGTTTATCCCTTTCCTCATGTAGTTTCGACATATAACAGTGGGACGAGTAAATTGAATATACGTCTCATGTAGTACTCTTTGCGACCCGACCTACTTCGTGTTTGACCTTAATTCTAACGACCCTCTTTATAGTTATTGGAGTCTATATGTCTACTGTGGTGGGAATACCGTCTCTCACTTCTCCTTGAGTTTTCGGAGAACTGTCACTTTCACCTCTCACTTTTTCAACCGAATTTCGAGTTGTAAGTCTTTTGTTTCTAGTACCGTAGGCCAGGGTAGTGAAGTACCGTTTATCTACCCTTTTGTCACCTTTGTCACAGTCCGAAATAAACCCCCCCGAGGTTTTAGTGACGTCTACCACTGACGTCAGTACTTTAATTTTCTACGAATGAGGAACCTTCTTTTCATTACTGGTTGGATCTGTCGCATAATTTTTCGTCTCTGTAATGAAACGGTTGTTTCCAGGCAGATCAATTCCGATACCAAAAAGGTAATCAGTGTATACCTACACTCTCAACCTGATATTTCTTTCGACTCATGGTTTCTTAACTACGAAAACTTGACACCACAACCTCTTCTGAGAACTCTCAGGGAACCTGACGTTCCTCTAGGTTGGTCAGGTAGGATTTCCTTTAATCAGGACTTATAAGTAACCTTCCTGACTACAACTTCGACTTTGAGGTTATGTAACCGGTGGACTACGTTTCTCGACTGAGTAAACTTTTCTGGGACTACGACCCTCTCTAACTTCCGTCCTCTCCTTCCCCTGTTGTTTCCTACTCTACAAACCTACCGTAGTGGTTGAGTCATCCGTACTCAAACTCATTTAAGGTCCTCAACCACTACCTGTCCCTCCGGACCGTACGACGTCAGGTAACCCATCGTTTCTCAGTCTGTGCTGACTCATTTGGTTTGACTTGACTCAGGACCGAGGGACAAAATTGGAACGATTTAGGTGAGAGGTATAATTATGATCTTATTAGAATGATTCCAAGTATAAAATACTATAAAGTGACGAATCTCTGAACAATAACAACTGTATTCTTTCAGTCGTCAGGAAATAGTTATTAACATCTCAGGTAAGAATGTACCGTAGACAGGTAGGTAGAACAATGAGGGGGTTTTCTTGGGACGTAAGGTCGGTGTAACTGGATAAACTTCAAAGGATTCCTGTGAAACAAAGTTTGTAGATACGGGAAGAAAGTACACGACCTTTATAGGAAGAGGGAAGAATTAGGTTTAGTATGTCTTTTAAGTAAGAAGTAGTCACATGTTTTCGGTAACAACTACTCTTGTCTCGACTCTTAAACGTTTATGTGTGAGTGAGGGACGTGCGAAAAGGGTGATGGAGTGCGTATTTGTGTATGTGGTGTTTTGGTTCTTCGATCGGCTTCTTTATTTAAGACCTCTTTTAGATAATTTAGGAACTTGGTTGACTATGGATTTAGATGGAGATTCGTAAAATCGATACATTTGGTTTTATTTTGGGAGGAAAATATTTTAAATTCTATGTGACTTGAACTAAAGACAACCAAAGTTGTCCTCAAGACTAATTATATTCTTTGGAATGTCTTCGTTAAACATACGTCCCCACACCTTTATTATTTAACTAACAATTAGTCTTCAACGTATACTAATTTTTGACTCTTTCCGAGTACTCAGTATAGAGACGACTGTAGTGAGTTACTGTCATATTATAATGTTTTTTATTTTCATCATATTAACCCCCATAGTAATTCCCATTTGAAAGATAGAGAAACTGAAGATAACTCTAACCAGTAAAATTTTATTAAAATATCTTTGTTCACTATTCTACAGGGGTCTCTTAGACTTTCTACGATTGTCTCAATTAACTACGAAGTTAATTGGTGACCCACGACCGTAAGGTTCGTACTCTCAGGTCAAATGTAACCCATTTTACGTTTCTATTCGTTTCTATTTCTAGACAGTGGCGGCAAGAAGGATAAGACCTTACAGGTCACCTTAAATTACTGACAACTGGAGTAAGTGTTTCGTGTCGTAAAGAGTGAGTCGACTCTATAATAATTAGAGAAGTAATTTAGGATTCTATCCTTAGTAAATCTAGTTACGGTTCACGACCCGGGTTTCGTTTGTACGAAGGACTCCTAGTTTCTGTCGACCCTCACCATAACAATCTTCACTTGTGCTAATTCAGACCGGTAGCGAAACCCCAACACAGGGTAAGGCGAACTACTTTAGTACTAAAGGTTGTCGGGGGGACGAATATCTAAAGTCAAGAATGTTTCTTTAGTTCCAACAAGAGTTCTCTTCTAAAGAAGTCTGATATCTCCACCTTCACTCCGTTAGAGTTCTACACTTCCACATTGTATGACATAGAGACTCCGTAGGGTCTCTATACGCTTTAGAGTAATATTCTTTAGAGTCATCCTCACTTTTCAACGTCATCCTCACTTTCCAAGTCCGACGGTGTGGAGTACCCGGTTCTGCATTCTTGGATGTCTTACTCCTACGATTGAGTGGACTATAATAGTAGTCAGCTTAAGAACCAGACGATCGGGATAGTGACACGAAACTTTCTGGACGACCCAACAGTACTTGACTATCTATTTTTTACTTGAAGTCTTTTATGAGAGAAAACATAGAGTTTGGGTTAGATTGATCTTTGTTTTCCCTTGTAAATCCTGTAAAGTTTTAGGGGACGTAGTGAAGTTGATACGATAAGATGGGGAGGAGTCATTAAGTCACGGTGACTATCTCCGTACTAAATATCTCCCAAGTTATGCACTCTCTTCTTTTTAGTTTTCCTCTTCCAATTTTTGTATGTCTCCGTGAAACGGTTCTTAGAAAGTGAAGGCAGTGGAAACTACTGGTGTGAGAGGGTAGGGCGGGGTGACGGAGTGCTATGACTCTCAAAGCGAGTGACTCACTGGAGGTTATGGGTTATCCGTAGGTGTGGTATAGTAAAGACAGATTTCGGTGTAGACAGAATGAGACTCGGGATTTGGGACTTTCGAGAGGAGAGAAAAGTGGGTTACGGAAGATAAGTGGGAATCCTGAGTCGACTCTACAATAAGGACTTGGAGACCCAATTCGATTCCTACAAAGGAGGTACTAAGATGTTTGGTTACTCACGGTTCGAAATCCTCGTTCTTAGTGGATGATTCCTACCGTTGAGGGAGACGTGTTCTACTAATTTTTACGTCCATTTATAAACGTAAAGTCGTTCAGGAGTCCACTAAGAATTCGTGTCAAACTGAGGAGACTATTCTACAAGACTGTTTCTGGGAGACTCTTTGTCCTCCCTCTTTGTGACACGAACAGAGAGAATTATTGGGGTACAATATAATCTTAATAAACCCGAATACCAAGGGAGAGGTAATTCTGGTGAGAAACTTAGATCTCTAGTACACAAGGAGTAGAAACATGGTAATGGTAGATTAAGACCAGGTCGTCTCAGAACCGCAAGTGGTTTACAAACAACTAGTATTCCTGACTTAAGACACAACTAGTAGTCCTGGTTTAAGAGTAATAGATTGTACTATTAATCGAACAGAAAATACGTTTATTAAAAACTATAGAAACTGTCATTTTTGTTGAGGTCAAGTGTTTGAGTAAGATTTAATATTATACGTTTTACGGTTTACTAATAACTCATAGAAGATACAAGGTCCAGGAGAATATACACGAAAGACATGTGAATGAACTAATTATAACCTACCGTTATAATAATAGAGATAAAATTCCGACTCATTACTCCAGAACCCGAAGGGTCCACCGTGATCACCATTTCTTGAAGGTTGACGGTTACGTCTTCTGGATTCTCTGTGCCCGAGCTAGAGACCCAGTCCTTCTAGGGGACCTCCTTACGCACCGTCGGGTGAGGTCATAAGAACGGACCTCTTAGGATACCCTGTCTCCTCGGACCACCCGATGGTAGGTTTTCCAGTGTTTCTCAGTCTGTGCTGACCTCGTTGAATCGTACGTTCGTACGTGTCACTACCGAATCTCTCCAATTCAATGAATTGGTAGTGGTGTCTCGATATATGGTGGGAGACTTATAAGTGACTATCCTGACTATGACTTCGACTTCGAGGTCATGAAACCGTGGATTACGTTTATCGGTTGTGTAACCTTTTCTGGGACTACGACCTTTTCTAACTTTCGTCTTTCTCTTCTCCCGTAGTCTCCTACTCTACCAACCTACCGTAGTGGCTACGTCACCTGTACTTGAACCCGTTTGAGGTCCTCTACCACCCCCTGTCCCTCCGTACCGTACGACGTCAGGTACCCTAGTGTTTCTCACCCTTTGTTGAACTCCTGACTTGTTGTATATGGTGGAAATAACTAGGGTTTCCGACACGAGAAGTTGTGATATATACGACTAGGGTAATTTTAAAGACTTACCATTGGAGCACCTTACTTGAGACAGACTTTGTGACATCTCTCTTAGGTGACGTAAACATTAATACTTTTATTTTGTCGTGAGGATAAATGAGGGTTATCTGAATGTCTGACTGAGTTCGATTTTGGTTTATCTGAACAAAGTTCGTATCCGTCAGGAACCACGGATGAATACGACTCTTTACGATACTACAAGAGTCAAGGTCATCGGTTAATGATTCCTGTTCACTCGGATTACATCGTGGATCCGGAAGTGAGTTACGAATGGATCAAAACAAAGACGTTTTAACGTCAATCGTTTCATTTATAATGATATATCCCTAGTTCTGGCCATCTAATACAAGTGTTTATTTTATTACTTACTTTCGACATAAAAGATTCTAGAACGTACAAACTCTTACACACCTGGAGATATGAAATTGTGAATGGACTAATATTTTAGGAACGGAGTCAAAAGAAAAGGAGTCCCGAATCGAGGTAACAGAGACCTTTATGTACAATGATAAATTTTTTTTTTTTAGACTCTAGTTGGACTAAAGGGGGGAAATATACACTACACGAAAAAGTCTACCTCTACGAGTATACTAACTAATAGTGACTTAATTTCCTTGCAGTGATCGTAAACAGGATCGCGAATTAGAGAGTTATAGAGGTCGTTATATATTACCTTAAAATTACACATCTAAGAGATTATAAAGAAGGGGAACCTTACTAAAGAGACACAAAGGACTGGTAAACAAGAGGAAAAGGAAGTCCTTTATTAAAATACTTACAAGTGTGAGGAATTGGGTACCAACAGTAGAAGAAATATTTGAATGAATATAGTACACAAGAAAAGGTATAATAAAACACACTAAAGAAGTTCGAATATATATCGAAACAGTACAATTGCTTTAAAAGTAAAGTAAATCGAAAGTAGAGATATTACGAAACAAAGAAAAAGGAAAAGTGTAAAAAGAACTCGAAACGATGGGACAGAATGGTAGAGAAGAAAACGGAATTTTAGTGAAGAAACTTGATAGGAAAGATTTTTAAGAAAAAACAAATAACACGGACATTTTCGACGTTTGAAACCTCTTAATTATATACTCCGGAGGAATATAAATTTAAATAAAACTAGATAAATGAAGTAGAAAGAAAACGCATAAAGAGAGAGTGAAAAATTAATTGACTAACTAACGTTACAATACGTACCTAGAGTCGTCTATATAAAGATTGATTATAAGTGAAAACTTGAATATAAGTGAAACAAATTTTTATCTCCCTTTTATTACCTCACCTCACTGATATCACTCGAGACTCACATATCGGATATACATCGAGTGTGTCCATTTACATTCGTGAGAGTATGGTTTAAATCTTAAAAGAAATAGGACCCACTTAAAGAGGGGAGTCATCAGTTACGCCCAGAATCGTTTCGAGAGGAAATGAGATAAAGGGGATATCTATAGGGACCTAGTCTTCCAATCCATTAAATGGCGTCAAAACTTTAAATTGTACAAATGTCTTTGTTTCTAATAAATTACCTACTTTACCCGGTTCATATTCTATTCTTCCTCACCAGACTAGACCCCGTTTGAGGAGGTACACAGGATAGGATTTCCTCTTTGTCGATGATCCAAATTAATAAACGATACTCCAACAATATGTTCAGGTGCCACCAGTCTCAAAAGAAAAATGGAGGTTTTAGAAAAATCACAAAATTGGAGACATAAAATTTTTGTGGTATATATAGTTTGTTTTATATAGAAGTCCAAGAAGACAAACAAAGAAGGGGGGTGACTTTAGTGTACTAAAATAAAATATCAACAACTCCATTGTAGTTAACTATTGTTATATATTCGTAGTACACATGTAGAGATATTAAGTTGAAAACGCACGTAATGTCACACGAATGGTGGTTTTCAGATCAAAGGTGAGTAGTGATATCTAACTGGGGGACATGCACAACAGGGGGTAGAGGTAGGAGGAAAGAGCCACCATTGATAGTTAGAAAAGAGAAATAGATACACAATAAAAACAAAACAAATAATAAAACAAAAGACTTCAGGTGTATACTCACTCTAGTATTTCATAAACAGAAAGAGACGGACTGAATAAGATGAGTCGTGTTATGGGAGTTTCAGATAGGTGTGACAGTGTTCATCGTTCTAGAAATAGAAAAATACCGGCTCATCATAAGATAGCATGTATGGATGGTGTAGAAATAGTAAGTAGACAGCTACCCGTGAATCCAACAAAGATATAGAACCGATACATTTATTATGATGTAAATTATATCTCCACGTATATAGAAAACGTAATTATAAAAGAATAAAAAGTCTATTTATGGTCCAAACTTCATCGACTTAGTATAACTAAAAAACTCCTTAGAGGTATGACAAAGGTGTTACCGACGTGGTTAAATGTAAAGGTGGTTGCCATGTGTTCCCAAGAGAAAGAGGTGTAGGAGAGGTTGTGGACAACAAAGAACAGAAAAACTATTATCAGTAAGGTTACCCACTCTCCACTGTAGAGTAACACCATAAATAAACATAAAGGGACTGTTAAGTCAAGTCAAGTCAGTGAGTCAACACAGGTTGAGAAACACTGGGGTACCTGACGTCGTGTGGTCCGGAGGGACAGGTAGTGGTTGAGGACCTCAAATGGGTTTGAGCACAGGTAACTCACTCACTACGGTAGTTGGTAGAGTAGGAGATAGCAGCGAAAGAGGAGGACGGAAGTTAGAAAGGGTCGTAGTCCCAGAAAAGTTTACTCAGTCGAGAAGCGTAGTCCACCGGTTACATAACCTCAAAGTCGAAGTTGTAGTCAGGAAGGTTACTTGTGAGTCCTGACTAGAGGAAATCCTCCCTGACCAACTTAGAGGAACCTCAGGTTCCCTGAGAGTTCTCAGAAGAGGTTGTGGTGTCAAGTTTACGTAGTTAAGAAACCACGAGTCGAAAGAAATATCAGGTTTAGAGTATAGGTATGTACTGATGACCTTTTTGGTATCCGAACTGATCTGCCTGGAAACAATCGTTTCATTACAGAGACAAAAAATTATACAACAGATCTAACCAGTATTGAAAGGACGTTTTCTCATTCGTAGAAAATTAAAGTACCGACTTCATTAGTAGACGTCACTAAAACCACGGGGGTTTTTTATTTCAGACTGTGTCAAAGGGGTAGATAAGTGGTACTTCACTACCCTAGCCTACGGTACTAGAATCAAAAGACTTACAAATCCAAATTCGGTTGAACAAGTGAGAGGAGAACGTGAAAGCAGTTCTCCGAGAAGTCAAGAAGAAGTGAAAGACGGTATTCCCACCACAGTAGACGTATAGACTCCAATAACTATAAAGAGGTCCGTCAGAACTAAGGTCGAACACGAAGTAGGTTAGGTCTCAAAGAGTACTACATGAGACGTATATTCAATTTATTCGTCCCACTGTTATATGTCGGAACTGTATGTGGAAAGGGTTAAACCTTGGTCAGACAACAAAGTACAGGTCAGATTGACAATGAAAGACTGGACGTATGTCTAAAGAGTTCTCCGTCCAGTCCACCAGACCATAAGGGTAGAGAAAATCTTAAAAGGTGTCAAATAACACCAGGTGTATAAGTTTCCGAAACCGTATCAGTTATTTCCTCTTTATCTACAAAAAAACCTTGAGAGAACGAAAAAGGTACTAGGTCGTCTACAACCGTTAAACTGGAGACCAAGGAGACGGAAAAGATTTTGGTCGAACTTGTAGTCCTTCAAGTGCCAAGTGTATAACAATTTCGGATCGAACCTCTTAAAACTCGCAATGAAACGATCGTACACTCTACTCAGTTAACACGGCATCAAACTCGTAAGAAACCGTAACGGACAGAAACCCTAATCTTACTTTTAACTGGAAAAGGTCAGGACACCGGAGACGAGTCAAAAGATTCAGACGACCGTATAACTCACGTCGTGAAAGTGTCGTAGTAGAAAGTCCTAAACTTTGTCGAGCTGACTTTAAGGTAGTTGAGGCGATCGAAACAAGCACCACTACGAATCACTACAATTTTTAGGAAAGTACACGGACAATCTATCGATATACAGTACAAAATCCTTTACAGATAACTTTGGGAGACGTGTAAAAAGTCCACCCAGTAAACTAAAAACAACAACAACTCAATTTACACAAAGAAAATTACGTAAAACCTATAATTGTGGAATAGTCTATGTACTAAACGTTTATAGAAGAAGGTAAGTAATCCAACGGAAAAAAAAACAACTACCGAAGGAAACGACGCGTCCTCCAAAAATCAAACTATATCAGGGTATACGAATGAAAACGAAAACACAGGGAATACATTCCTCTTGTTAGGGTTTCCTGTGATTGATGATGCTCACGACAGTTTCTCGTACGACGGACACAAAAAAGGACTTTCAAAATACCGAAGTCTTCAATGTAAGTTTAGAAATTGGTTAAACTGGTTTAAAATTACATATAAACATTCTAACAAAGTAAGAAAAAGTACACCGACAGGGCAAAAGGGTCATAGTAAATAACTTATTTTAAAAAGGAGAAATAAAATATGAGAACCGAGGAAACAACATCTAATCAATATGTGTATACACACCCGAATAAAGACTCGAGAGCTAAGACAAGGTAAAAAAAGACACAGACAAGACGGTTGTGATACGACGAAACTAATGAGATCGAAACATCATATTAAACTTTAATTCCTCACATAATGGAGGTTAAAACAAGAAAAAAGAGTCTTAACGAAACTGATAAATCTCAGAAGACACTGAGGTATATTTAAAATCCTAAAAAAACAAGAAAAAAGATATTTTGTGTAGTAACTCTAAAACTATGATAACATGACTTAGACATCTAACGAAATCTAATATACTTGTCATTTATTATAATTAAGAAGGTGAGGTACTGGTATATGATAGAAGGGTAAAGAAACATAGAAAAAGTTAAAGAAAGTTGTTACAGAATATCTAAAGACACATGTCCAGAAAAGAAAGGAACCAATTTAAATAAAGATACATAAAATAAGGACAGTGACTCTAACATTTACTCTCACAAAAGAATTAAAGAGAAAGACGATCAATCAACCATTTTATATCTTTGGGTTACCTAAAAAACGTGTATCTAAAAAGTGGAACGTTGAAACAACATGATCAAATGTTTAAAGGTTACCCTAAAAAAATCACCTCAGATATACCAAAAGATATATTTTAGTAAAGTAGGTATTTATCACCGTCAAAATGACGAAAGAAAGAAGAAAGAGTTTTTTACTTTTCTTCTTTCTAATTTTACATTATTTAAAAAATCTTTATTTAAAATATAATCGGTACAATAAACAAGTAAAGTGAAAACGAGAACCCTTATATTAAAGAAAGTATAAAAGTTTGACTTTTGATTTTGTTTTCTGAAGTGATCCATTCTTTACTATTACGAGTACTCGAATTTCTCACGAACTCAACCCTTGAACGATGACCACTGAAGTTGTCTAAGAGGAGAGAAAGTCCTCAGGTTGAAAGTTGTCTGAGTCTTTAAGGTCCTTTTTTTTTTCTCAAAAATTCAGTAAAATAACGGACTTATCGGGTACTTATACCTACATTGTTCGGTGACTTGAAAATCCTTGAAAAAAAAAAAAATTCTTTAAAATCGTAGTAACGAAAATTTATCGGAGAAATTCCCCCTTTTTTTTTTTACTGGATCGTCGTTTGGTTCGATAGAGATTCTTGAATAGAACGGAGATCTCTTTCTCAAAGATCCGTCGACCCGACATTTATAAACGACTTATTTACTTACTTATTTGTTTACATACTAAAATTAATTACAACAGAGACTATGACTACTCACAGAGTCACCAAAACGAGAAAGTTATCGGTGAATCGGTCCTTTCCTCTCTGTCTCTCCGTCGGGAAACTCGACACGTCCCACATTGATCAAAGGATTTGAACCGTGAGTCTGACTCTGATGCAGTAACAAAACGACAGCGGTATCACTAGTACCCATACCGGTGTTATCGACTGCTGATTACATTTGTAAATGGGGGTGAAAAGACCAACTCAAAAAGGGGGAATTTTAGTTTTGATATCTTTTCGGTTAGAAAAGAATAGTAAGACTTACAAACGTCTAATAAACGATTCTTGAGATATTAAGTACTCTCTAACATAATTTACATATGTTTTTCCTCCTCAAATCTTAAGTATAGGAAATATTTTAACACAAAGTAGAGGATAGGAACTCGAATTGTGTCATGAAGAACAAAATTCTGATAGAGAAATTTTTCACCTCCGTTCAACGTACCCTTAGGAAGGTAACTTGAAATAGGTCATTACCGAACTTAACTTTGAAGTAAGGAATTCCAAACTATAGAAAGACATTAGAGTGCCTAGATACTTGAACGGGAATCATCCTGGTTACCGTTTCATTTATATTCTTGAGACGTTATGACAGATGAGACATTCAGTTTAAGGGCAGATGTAGAAGGTTTCCTAAGTCAATGTTTTCCGGGGGTTTCTGAGGTGATTGAACATCCAGATGACAGTTCTGTAAAAAGTTGTAACAGAGTTTCTTTTCTTGTTGGTATTTTGACTGTAAAAAAAGGAGTCAGGGACCACGATTAAAGGTTGGAAATACTTTGTACGGACGTAGGAACAAATGTTTAGTAAAAGTTATTATCACGAATGGAGTACACTACAGTAATCCCTCTTTATTCAATTAGATACATTTCACTAATCTCTACATTAAATAAAAATAATAAAATATTAACAATTTAGTTTTATACACTTAACAAATGTATAAAGGGACAAGACACCCCCTTTTTTTATCAAGTAGTAGTAAAGCTAGGAGTCGGAGGTTAGGGTTAGTACTGGTTTTATGAAAAGGGACTTTATGTATAATAAAATGACCTAACCTCCGTTGACAAAAACTTTCCAAATTTGTTTCTTTCTATCCTTCTTCCTCCTATTATGTTCGCCTTCCTGACTTTAAATTCTTCCTAATGCACTTGATTGTAATATAGCATTCGAACGATATAGTAGGTGCATAAAATAATGAGTGTCGTGGATCTCGTGACGAAACACTTTCTTTAATTATTTACTTTGTCCATTATTTACTTACTCTCTACGGTTTACTGGGATTTCGTAATATTTTACAAACAAATATCTTCTCTTTAATCTCATTTATCCTGAACGACTAATAGCTAATTAACTTAATTAAATAAATCCAACGGAAACAGAAGGTCTTCAATATTACAGATAGTCTTTGACAATGTCAGTATAGAGTCGGAGTAGTTTTACTTTAATTTCTTGTTCCCTCCGATCTTATGTTCTCTTAGTCTCTGGATAGACAATTTAAGACACTATCTAATAGTAATTTAATAATTATCAGAATCTGAAGATTTGAATTTTGAAGTCTTACGAACTTCAATTTGATAGTAAATTGATTTTTTGTTTCGTTCATGATTGGATTATAACTATATAAAATCGAATCTCATTTAAAAAGTGTATTTGTATGAATAAAAAGTAAACGACGGGTAACGGTAAAAGTAGGAGGTTAGAACGCGTTTCGTCTTCCTTTACTTCGTCAGTCGAACCCCCGTGTTCACAATATCCTACTTTTTCGGGTGGGATCCCTTAGTAGTAGCTAACATGAGTCACCATGAATTAACTTTTATTTACAAAAAAAAAATTCTTTGGATTGAACTCTTACAGTATCCACAAACAACTAAAATCTTATCTTACGTTTAAAACGTACTTATTTTAATTTGAAATTAGGTTCAAGAAAAAGGTGAAAGTTAAATCTAGACTAAGGGTCTTTGAGGGTCGGGGTCCAGAGGTTTCTCTCAGTGAGATGAGATTCGTGACGACTTCTCGTCGTAAAGAGTTCGAGAAAACTGTTCCTGGGCGAATCGATTCTCCTTTTTCTTTCTTTCTGTTTTTTTTACTGGGTGGTATCAGGTGACTAAAATGATCCCTTTTTTAAAAACGTCATCCTTCTTGACCACTCTTTGTTTTCTTGTTGTTTACATCATCGTAAAGACGTTAAATGTGTCGTAGTTTCGGTGACACTTTTCACGTTAGATCCGTATTAAGATGTTGATTTAATTTGTTATGTTATTACCCTCGTTAAATTTTAGTACCGATTGAATTTTGTTAGGATTATATTACTCTATTCTTTTAGAAGAGACTTTTAAACCCCTTAAGGTTACCGGACTCATACATAATCTTCAAGAATGGTTAGTACTGAACGATCACTCCAAGGAATCCTTTTACAATTTAGACCTAGGAGAATTTAAAATTTTCGTATTATTTAAATTCTTAGAGTTTATAAGTATTAGGAATTATCAAGTGAATCTTCTGGTGAGTAATGTCTATTATAAAAAACTTGTATTTCTATTTACAGACACCTTAAGGGATTTAGAAAAAATGAGGACTTTTTACTCTTTGTCTATAAGTTTTGACAAGAACCCGTAGTCCGAAATGACACTCTCGTGGGGTCTCAAGTCACCAAATCAACGTCTAATACACGTGAAACCACGGTGGACGACCATACTCCACCATTGTAATGTCTTCAAGTACCTGGTCACGTGTTTATAAATAGAACGTAACAAGACAGAGTTTGTGACATGACCTAAATCCTCGATGTTACCAGTCGTTTGTCTGATGATATGACGATAGGCTCCTGTGTTTGTAAGTAATTTATTGGTATTCTATTCCCGGTTCTTTCCTTCTGGGATCAGAGTTTCCAGTCCCTCACGTCTACGACTTCCGTACCAGTTCCCAGAGAACCTATTCCGTCTCTTTTCCCTCCTTACCCTTATACCACCCTCCCCGTCCCTGTCCTTCCTCGGACCGTCGTAAACGTCTGTACTCCTTTACATCCTTGGATCTTTCAACCTCCCTTCTCTCCCATTATCAACATCCACTTTGACTTACTTTTCTATTATTATCATCGGTTGTCAAGGGATCGACCTCAAAGGGTGAAACTTATACGATCTTCACTGTCATCTCTTAATGTTATCGTCAATGTTACGGATACCCTCTAAAAAAATTACAAATGTTACAAATGAAAATTTTTAAAGGAATTTTTGAAAATCCATCTCTGGGAATAATAGGGAATAATAGACTGTCCTGACTCGATGACTTGTACGTGTGTGTCTCTACTCCTTTGGGTCCGAACCTCTTCTATCCATTGAAGAGTTCGACCGGGTCGATCACTCACAATCCTCATCCTTAACCAGGGACCGTCAGAACCGAGGCTTCAGGTACGAGAATTGAGGATATGATACGGTGTAGAGTCCGGAACCCAACGAACCGGAAACACCCTATAGAATAGAAGTGTTGTGACCCGTCAGGGACTTTACAAGATTCCTTCTACCCTGTACTACTCTGTACGAAATTTCTGTCGTAGGTAGGACCGGTGTTATACCCCTTCTCCACCCACACGATCCTGGTCTTCCTGTTACTAATTTGGGGTTCACTCCTTTCATGGAAGTAGGCCCAAACCTATTCTACCATAGACACCCCTTCCTCTTTTCATCTGTCTACACTTTCTGTGAATCTTTGATGTTATTTGTCCTGGACCACAACCAAACCGCCCCTCCATCAATCTCCCTGTCTCTTCCGTTACAGTGGGGTGAGGTCATGAGAACGGACCTCTTAGGGTACCTGCCTCCTCGGACCACCCGACGTCAGGTACCCCAGGGCTTCTCAGCCTGTGCTGACTCGCTGAAGTGAAAGTGAAAAGTGAAAGGACGTAACCTCTTCCTTTACCGTTGGGTGAGGTCACAAGAACGGACCTCTTAGGGTCCCTGCCCCTTCGGACCACCCGACGGCAGATACCCCAGCGTGTCTCAGCCTGTGCTGACTTCGCTGAATCGTCGTCGNGAACGGACCTCTTAGGGTACCTGCCTCCTCGGACCATCCGACGTCAGGTACCCCAGCGATCTCAGCCTGTGCTGACTCGCTGAAGTGAAAGTGAAAAGTGAAAGTACGTAACCTCTTCCTTTACCGTTGGGCGAGGTCACAAGAACGGACCTCTTAGGGTCCCTGCCCCTCGGACTACCCGACGACAGGTACCCCAGCGTGTCTCAGCCTGTGCTGACTTCACTGAATCGTCGTCGTCAGTCTCTCTTCCTCGTAAGTTCCTACCGAAGACTCAAAGACCTACATCTTGACCTACGAGGAAGTGTCTTTGTCCCTTGACTTTGTTCTGGGGTAATAGTCAACAAGGGGACGTTGAGGGGGTTGAATCATTGAAGATCTTTGAGTTTTGTTGTGCCGAAAAGGAACCTTCTGTTCTATGATACCAATTGATTGTGATGTTTTAAAAATTACTTTCCTCTCTCATGGGTGGTTTATTAGAGATGAAGAGATGGAACTTATACGATCTTTACCGTTATTTCGTCTTTCTTTAATGAGTCTCTTCGTACGTCTGTCCCGGTCCGGTTATGGTAGTGTTTCGAAGGAACCTACCATAGTGTGACAGAAAGGATACTGTATGAAGAGAAAGAAAAGTTCACTGATACTTTCAGTGAACTTCCTTACTCTCCGGAAGTCAGAACGGTCTCGCGTTTGCATATTACCCTTCTTCATCCACCTATATATTGTATAACTTATATTAATAAAGGTTGTTGTTGTCCTATTACTAATTTATTAGCATATAAGTGTGTCACGTTAATTTCTACTACGACATTCTTTTATACATTACTTACCTTTTCTAGTCATTCATTTCTTTCATCTACTGTTTTGTCCCACAAGTCAATGTTAAAGTAAATTTTCTATCTATATATGGGTACCTTTTTGTGATCTTCTGTACGGGGTTCTATAGTCGTAACCAATACAATTCTGTCTCCTTAATGACCACTAGAAATAAAAAAATGAAAAGGAACGTACATAAGACATATAACTGGTCCGTAGACAAAATTAGTTTCTTTTACATTAAAAGACTCTTTGATGTTCTTTTTTATACGACAAATTACTTATATTAAGAGACAGGAGTGAGCCGAGATTAGACGATTATAAGTTAAGTTAACATAACTTGTCGACGGTTTCCTGAGATACTATCTCAGTCTTACAAGAGTAGGAGTTTCAGTAACTTTATAATAGTTATAAGTTTCACATCGATTTATTTAATTGTTTGAGTTCTAAGTTCTAATGAAGATTATTGGTCCGTGTTCCCGACTTTGTTTGTCAACTTTCAATTTTCTTTATTTTTGTTTTAAGATGTAAATTCTATTGGTTTAACATGTTTTCCTACACCGTCTTCGGAGTAAACATTTATATATATATATATATCTATCTATCTATCTATCTATATACCTAAATTCAATTTGAGTCCA
Source organism: Capra ibex (assembly GCA_006410555.1). Classification (NCBI taxonomy): domain Eukaryota; kingdom Metazoa; phylum Chordata; class Mammalia; order Artiodactyla; family Bovidae; genus Capra; species Capra ibex. The sequence goes on from SJYO01041852.1 coordinate 75,416,670, forward strand.
CGTTATATACGGTTTTGACACTTTTTTGTGTCTTACAATTGAACGTTACAAAAATTTATAGGATAGACCTAGTTGTCTCCATTCTCATTTTCCAGAAATGTCAAGAGACATGATATAATGTTCCTTACACTGTTTGATCTTTTCACTGGATCCAATTACCCCTCAAATTTACTTACGGTTTACTCTAAGGATCGATTCCCCCGTCCACAACATCTTCTGTACTATTCAAAAAGTTTGCGACCTTTTGAACGTCACATTTTTTCTATACTAAGGAAACCACGCTTTCTGTCTTCTTCCCGTTTACCTATCTACGAAGAACCCCCATCTCCAGTGTCACTTTAGAAGGACTTTTGTCATTTGAAGTGTTTGTATTCGATAAAGTCGCTACCATTACCACCGTCACCGTCAATAAAAACTCCATTGACAGGACATATGTTCAGGTTTGTACTTCTTCTTTGGGGATAAAAAGACGAGGAATAGTACCACGTACCATAGCTGTTACGAGAACGACCAGGTATAAGGGACCGAAGATTTCAGTATATCTCTTATTTCGTCTCTTTTCCTTCTTTTGGACGACCATATTTGATTTCTATCATTCCGTTTTCAGCTTTACAATCAACGAGTCAACACAGACTGAGAAACGCTGAGATCGGGCGGTCCGAGGAGACAGGTACCCTAAAGGATCCGTTGTTATGACCTCACCTAACGGTAAGTAAAGAGGTCCCCTAGAAGGGCTGGGTCCCTAGTTTGGGTCCAGAAGACGTCACGTCCACCTAAGAAATGGAGGACTCGGTGTTCCCTTCGGGGATATCTCTTTCCGTTTGTACTCGTCCCTTTTTCTTTCTCCTTCCTTCTTTTCTTCTTTAGGAAAGAAAAACGAAAGGTAATAAATTAGAGAGGGTACGGAGGAAATTGGGTATAAGACTAATTATAAAAAGTCGACAGTAACAGAGGAAGAAGACTTTCTCACCTATGTCATATCAAGTCACTCAAGATCTTGTGAACCCTTAAATTCGTCCCTTGAAATCTTGGAGGTATTGGTGTTTCAAACGTGTCTTTAGTTGTAGGGTTCTCTGACATGTTACCTTTTTGTTTCATCTCAAATCTTTATGACTACCTTATACTTAACTATTACTCAGTAATTTCCCTCGACCCCTGTACAGGAAAACTCTACCACAGTGACTCAGGTGTGAAGAGACGGTATATTTTTCCGGGACCCAAGAAAAGGTTGGTAATTTTTAGTATGGGCTTACTGACCCCCAGGTCACAACTCGAAGGTCGCAAGGGATGACAGAGGAAAGACTTGTAGATGGAATTCCTTTTTAAGAAAGACTCGTCTGATTCGGACTGAAACAAGTTCACTCGATCTGAGTGGAAAGAACCATTTGTCTTTCCAAAAGCGAAACCAAACAATTAAATTCGTATTAATTTATATTACTCATCTATTTCAATCCTCGACGTTACTCTCTATTTTTCCTTCCCCTAATAACGAAGTATCCGTGTTACACGGAAACGATCAAAATTCTCTATCTTTATTAACAACTGAGGACTCTTCTTCGTTTACTAGTCAACTAGTCATATATTAACGAAGAACTATTTGTAATCTACTGTACAGTTTAGGATCTAATTCAGTGTTTCTATAGGATCTAATTCAGTGTTTCTACCAAAATGGAACCCAGTTAGACTACCAAAACCTTCTTTCTCCCCCTCAACGTAAAATGTTAAGAGTAAACCTTTGTAGTAAAGACTATAATAGAACACAAACCTTCTACTTAGTTCAGATACGTCTTATAAATGAACAGAATTAGTATTAAAAACTATCGATATTTACCTATGTTACCGGACAAAAGTAAGAGGTACCGGCACCGGTTACAGTCGATACTAAACGTATTTTAACAATTCGATGATATATGATACCTGAAGGACTCCGACAAAAAGAAAGACAGTTTCTCTTTTTTCATTAACAAAGTCTCCCCTTTTTTATTTCTTTTAATCTCTACGTACACACGATTAAGTGAAGTCAGTATAGGTTGAGACACGTTGGGGTACCTGACATCGGATGGTCCGAGGAGACAGGTACCCTAAGAGGTCCGGTCTTATGACCTCACCCAACGGTACGGGAGAAGGTCCCCTGGAAAGTAGGGTCCCTAGTTTAGACGCACTTGGGACGTACCCGTCTACCCAAGAAATGATGGACCCTTCGGGTTTAATCTCTACGGAGACCGGGTACCCCAGCGTTTCTCAGTCTATGTTGACTCACTGATTGTGTGTGTATGTGTGTGTGTGTGTGTGTGTGTGTGTGTGTGTGNTGTGTGTGTGTGTGTGTGTGTGTGTGTGTGTGTGTGACCAGATTATATGGCAATTGAACTTCTCACTCTTCCTCATATTTAGAAGTGTCAATGTTTTTACGAACGATCACAGTAGTACATTACATGAAAGTCTCAACCACAATAAGAGGTACTGAATGAACGCCCAGACATTGTACACAACTTCGTATAAGGGTCATATAAAAAAATACAGAAGGAAATCCATCATTTCTTCCGTTCTTTCTCAACGAAAGGTTTTGAACCTCTTGTGTGGCGAGAAGTTTTTCTATTTTGACATCCCGTCTCCTCACTTTCACTTTCATCGAGTCAGTACAGGATGAGAAAAAAGTCCGGTGTTATGACCTCACCCATCGGAAAGGGAAGAGGTTCTCTAGAAGGGTTGTGTCTCTAGCTTGGATCCCGAGGGTGTACCGTCCGTCTAAGAAACGGTCAACTAGGTGTTGCCTTCGGGTTCTTGTGACCTCACCCATCGGCTAGGGAAGAGATCGCCTAGAAGGACCGGGCCCTTGGTTTGACCTCAGAGGACGTAACGTCCGTCTAAGGATGGACGTTACCATTTCCATTCTTAAGAAATGGTTGACTCGATAGTCCCTTCGGGTTCTCTCCGTGTGTTAATAGGCTTCTGAGAGTCCAATAGTTTTGACTGACAAAGTGACGACCTACATAATTGTTTTGTTTCCTTACCTACACGGATAGTCTCTCTTTAATTGTATAACCCGATCGGTTTTACAAACAAGACCAAAAAGGTGTGGTAGAATTCCTTTTTATGTTTGTTTGAAAAACCGGTTAGGTTATGGTCTCCTAAGTTACGTCCTTTAATTTTAATATGAGTACCTTGGGAGAGGGGTTGGTACTTTAGGAGAGAGAGTTCTCGTGATGTCTTGACACAGACGGAGTTAGTTCTCCTATTCTTTACCGTTTTAACGGTACCTTTGAGAAAATGAGTTCTCATATGGTCCTATCGATACGTTCTTACTTTTTCAACGGTGGTAACGGTGACCAAGAGTTTCGTTCTCTGACCTACGGTCTTGTCACAGATTAATAGTCTTTTTTCGATTTTCTTAGTCTTTTATTTTTATCGGAGTCGGAGGGTTGAACGAGTTTATAACATGTCTACCTAGAGTGACCTCTTTTGGATGAAGTGAAGGTCTTGGGATCAGTCTGTCCTCTTGTCCTTACCATTCAAAGTGGAGAGATTTGTAACGTCACGTCCTTACGGGGGATGTTCCTCCATCCTTACCTACAACTTTCGGTTAGGTGATATAGACGGTACCCGTGGTTCACGAAAGGGTCCTTGATTACCACGAATGTCAGACTATTATTTCTACCTACGTACTTTAAGCGAATTAGTTTCTTGAGAGGGACTTAGGGTACTATGGTCTGTTGACAGACTAGTGTTGAGATGAAGGACATATGTGTATTTGACCCTCCTTTGTATGACTGACCTCCTAAGACCAGAAGGACCCTGAACGTAAAATGTAAAATTAACGGAATAAAAGAGCCACGATTCTACGGTTAATATCGTACACACACAAATCAACGAGTCAGAACAGGTTGAGACGTTAGGGTACCTGAAATTGGACGGTCCTAGGAGACTATTGTCCTGAAGAGGTCCGGTCTTATGACCTCACCCAACGGTAAGGAAGGAGGTCCTCTACAAGGGTTGGGTCCCTAACTTGGGTCTAAAGGGAGTAACGTCGTCTAGGAAATTGTAGACTCGGTGGTCCCTTCGGACTAATATCTTATACGGTGAATATAATTTTATTGGAATTTCTTTTTATTTATGGTATACAATTTACTCAAAACGGTATTCTTTGTGGAAGTAAAGTTTTTACACCTTTAAAAAAAAATTCAACGTGAAATCTTTTATAAATCTTTTATATCTTTATTTAAACGTAGAACTAAAACGTTGAACAAGACATTCCAATTGATAAGGCTCTTGGTCGAGGTGAAGTCAACGTAAGTATGTTAGACCAACGATTTATCTGAATCGGTTTCCGGGTTGAGACCTGACACCATGAAACTAGTCCTGTGACCATAGGACACGTCTCAGCGGAACCACTGGCCGGGTAGAACTCACTTATAGTCACAGATCGGTAAACAAGTGTAGTGGACCAGGTAAGTTTCGGTAATTGTGAAAATGTAACTACAGGTAAATAAGTCACTTCAAGACACTCCCGTTTTTCCGTCCGGTTTAAGACTAGGAGGGATGGGACGTACTTGTCTTTATTGTGTTGGAGTCTCTCTCTCCAAAGACACGGTCACTATGTCGTGACAAGAATAGAAATATTGAAATGACAAAGTGTCGACAGATTTGATTACTAATAGTAACAATGTACTCCCCGGTAATTTTTTTTTGACTATGTTTATTCCATCTATTAGTCTTGAAGTACTGAATACATCCTGTTGATGGTGGTAGTGGTAGAAATCGAGTATTCAGTTCTTCGGTCGTTCAACGTCTTCCGGTATTTTTACGTTTTATAGTTCAGTTGAGTGTCTGAATTGTTAGATCCTTTATATTATGTCCACCAAGGTGTTGATAATATACATGTACGAATACATAAGAGAATAGATTTATTCACCTTTAAACCCCCAAGTTTAGGGTTGAAACGGCGAAGACTAAGAACATTGAAAACCGTTCAGTGATTACAGTTACTTAGACCAAGAGAAAGGTGACATTTTGTCTTTATTGTTATAGATAGAGTTTTTCATTGATATATCCACTTTTACTTCATCATATCCATCCTACGAATCGTGTCTCGAACCGTTATTCTATCCGAATTATATCTCAACACCAATGACAAATCATCGATTCAACACAGACTGAGAAAACACTGGGGTACCTGACATCGAACGGTTCGAAGAGACGAGTATCCTAAAGGACCCGTTCTTATGACCTCACCCAACAATAAAGGAAGAGGTCCCCTAGAGGGGCTGGATCCCTAACTCGGATACAGAAGATGTGACCGACCACCTAAGAAGTGGTGACTCGGTGGTCCCTTCGGGAATATATCTCATCAATAACAATATTAATAATAATTCGTGTATTAACAAACTCGTCCTTCGACTGTGTATCGTATTCGTACTCATTTACTACCTGATAGTAAGTTACCTTCTGTTGTACATCGGTGTCACCTTCTTAAGAACTCTCCTCAGATCAGACCGGCACAAACACTTAAATTATTTCTTAAACAAATTCACCCGAATACATCAACACGTACACCCATGCTCCAAAAGGTCCGTACGTCCTTTCTACACCTCGTAGTTTGTTCAAAACAATCCCTGGAAGTGTACTTGATGGAGGATGTAACGTTTACTAATATTGTAGAAGGTACTCAGTCGAGAGTCTTCCCGGTCCCAACAGGACCAGGATAAATTTGGACAGATCGTCTTTGGACCCTGAAAGGTGACCGTAAACGTAAACTAAATATTAGAGTTTCGTCCAAATGCATTTTTATGGTGAACTTCTTAAATAGAGTCAGAATAAACGTATAGAATTGACAAAGGGAGGGGGGAGGTTAAGACTGTACTTAACCTTTTGATCGTAAGAACATCCGTAATAAAAAGTTTCTGTTTAAGTATTGTCCCATCTGTTTAAGTATTCTCACAAATGATTAAGGACGTTCACTCTGTCTTTTTTTTCTTCTTTCTCTTTTTCTATCCGAACCGACTTCATTTTGACTTTTTGACAGTTCCATTCCCCAATTGTCTCTAAACCTACCTTCTGTCCCGAAGAGACCACGAGCCTGTCATTTCTTAGACGGACGTTACGTCTTCTGGACCCAAGTCAAAGACCCAGTCCTTCTAGGGGACCTCTTCACTTACCGATGTGTAAGGTCATAAGAACGGACATCTTAAGGTACCTGACTACTCGGTACCCGATGTACATCTAGTTCCCTAGTTTTTCTCAGTTGACTCACTGATGGTAAAAGTGAACCTACCTTCTCTCCTGGTCAGAGAATTAAAGTAGATAAGTGGGAACCAGGAGACATCACACGACTAACAATGGATGTGGAACCGGTTGAAGTCTTCCCCTTTCATGTCTCGACTAGAACTCGTCTTCTCTTCAGTAGTAAAGAGACTACTTAGTCTAGATCCTTCGTAATACCGGAAGATCGGACACTACTGTAAAGGTATAGAGGGAAAGGACGAGTCTCGATAACCCGTACTAAGATTAAGGTGTCAGAATCGAAACTAAGAGTGGACTAAGCGTCAAAATACACGGATCATGGATGTTTCCAGAGATTGACCGTCAAGACAGTTATTGAGTTGGATTGTTCTCACTTTGGTTTGGTTCGTAGATTGTGATGATCAGACGGAGATGGTTTTTATTTAAAAGTAAGAAAGTAAGAGGACTGAAAGAGTAAAGACAGGATTCGGGGTGGTAAGGAAGTCAGTGTGTCTGACTATGAGAGGGGTAGTAGATCCTGAAAGGATGAGGAACGGTGTGTGTCACTTAGTCACAAGTGACTTAGAAGAAGAACTGCATCTACAGTCCTACAGATAATTTAGGAATTGTGCACTCGGTGTTCCCTTTGGGTTCTTGTGACCTCACCCATCGGATAGGGAAGAGGTCGTCTAGAAGGACTGGGTCCTTAGCTTGACCCCAAAGGACGTAACGTCCGTCTAAGAAATCGTTGACTTGATAGTTCCTTCGGGGATAATTTAGGTGGAAAGGGATAAAGGAAACTACGGTGAAATCCAATTCGAGAGTTTTAAGCATGGACCTGAAAATATTAACTTAGTATTACACAAGGGGAAAAAGGATTTAGAGGTACTAGGTTGGGTAGGAGTGAGGTGACAGCCGAACTGGAAGTCTAATATATTTTGGGACTAATATGAAATTTTTCAAACGTACCGAGTATGATAACGTAGTGGCTGAACTACCTGTACTCAGACTCGTTCGAGTCCCTCAACCACTACCTGTCCCTTCGGACCGGACGACGTCAGGTACCCCAGTGTCTCTCAGCCTGTGGGGACTTTCTGACTTGACTTGACGACGGATAGTTATTTACTGTTTGTTGGGTCGGTAGTTCTGGGAGTTAATAGGTCTAGGAAATCTAGGGGACCTCTTCCCTTTCCGATGGGCGAGGTCATAAGACCTGACCTCTTAAGGTACCTGAGAAGAGACCACCGAGTCTCCAATTTCGCAGACGGACCTTACTCCCTCTTGACCCAAGCTAGGGACCCAACCCTTCTAGGGGACCCCTTCCTTTACCGTTGGGTGAGATCATGAGAACGGACCTTTTAAGGTACCTGACTCCTCTGACCATCCGATGTCAGGTACCCCCGCGTTTCTCAGCCTGTGTTGACTTGCTGACCTATCTATCTATCCTATCTACCATATCTGGTAACCCAGTGTTTCTCAGTATGTGTTGCCTCACTGAGAGTGCAAGTGAAAGTGAAATGAACGACGAGTGACCTCCAAATAGAAGGTACCGAGGATATAGGGTTAGATTCAAGGTAGGTCTGACTTGACCTTTGTGAGTAGTAGAGTCAGAGAGGACCTACAAAGACGTAGTCCCGTAATATGACCGTCGATCTTAAAACGATTACTTAACAGACTGGAGGGTGTCACCCTTGAAGGACGACCATGTAGAAGTAATCGACGAAGGAAAGGAACAGAATGAGATGAGTGAGCAGACGACAATAAAGAAGGTGGAGGAAACTACCCAACATAATTACCAGGGTTGAGAAATGGGAAGGAAACGGGTATCAGAAACGGTATAGTAGAACTATCAGGAAAGTGATTTCTCCGTCTTATATAAAAGGGTGGAAGACTTAGATCTGACCTGAATAATGTTGGCACTCTTACATGGAGGGTCCGGAAGTTGGTGTGTTTCGCATTAACTGGTGACCGGGATCGAAGGTCGAAGATAGAGATTTAAAGTGACGGCGTAAGTATGACTCCTTTACGAAGTATCCGTGACGAGGATCGGTTACTAACCGGTGATGAGAGTCCTCTGTGTCCTAAGGACACAGACTACCGGTAAAAACCGAACTCCGAAAGGGTTATTGAAACGGTTTCGTAAAAATCTTACGTCCTGTCAGATCCTGTGAAGGTGGGGGTGAAGGGAAAGAAGGGAGAGAGTAAGTCGTCCCAGTCTGGACGTGGTAACAGGTACCGATAGGGTCACAAACGTCCAGGAAAGGGAGTAAGAAAGAGTGTCAACAAAGGACATTGTTTTAGGAATGTAGAAATTAGAGTAGAAACGTTAGAACCGTAAACAAAAGACTTTGACGAAACACTGAAATGACCCACTAATTGTTTGTACTGGTTCCGGTTCCGAAATTTTGTATGAACATAAAAAGAGACGCAAGAACGGGATACAGTAGAAGTACTCTTCCTGTGTAGGACGAGGACCAGACTCCTTCTCTTACTCTCCGAGTACCTCGTCCTACTTCAGTGGGGTTAGAAGGGGAGACTCCAGAAAGGTATAGTTATCCATCGGTCAATTTGAGGGTCCGTCTACTCGTTCAAGTAGGTTCTAGTTGACAAGTCAAGTCAAGTCAAGTCAGTGAGTCAACACAGGCTGAGAAATATTGGGGTACCTGACGTCGTGTGGTCCGAAGGAACAGGTAGTAGTTGAGGACCTCGGATGAGTTTGAGTTTGAGAACACGACTACTACGGTAAGTTGGTAGAGTATGAGATAGGAGGTTAAGAGGAGGACGGAAGTTAGAAAGGGTCGTAGCTCCAGAAAAAGTTTCTCAGTCAAGAAGCGTAGTCCACCGGTTTCTTAACCTCAAAGTCGAAGTCGTAGTGAGGAAGGTTACTTACACGACTAAAGGAAAGCCTAACTGACTAACCTAGAGGAACGTCAGGTACCCTGAGATTTCTCAGAAGAGGTTGTGGTTCTAGTTGACTCGGACTGAGTTTAGTCGAGTTACGACGTCTGGGAATTCAATTTACAGACGAATAACGACATCACGTTGTGTGTCTTTATCAACGAACGTGAGTCTTAATAAGACAGTTATCTTTTCACTATTCGAAGAGTTTGTTCGGTGAACGAGAGTTTAGACAAAGACGTCTTTGTTTCTGCTACACATTTATGTAAAACATAATTCAATGCTCTGTACAGGAGTCACCAAATCTCAAACTTTAAATAGAAGTTAAAAGTTCTTGTGACCCGATTCCTTATCTTAGACCGTGGGATGTACCATGGTTTCTGTTTCTCTCGACCATATCTCTATGTTGTGTCTTAGAAAACAGGGAATGGACACAGAATCTACAACTTCCTTCCGTAAGGACCAATCTTTCAGTCGCACACGAGAGAAGTCCCGACTTGACTCCCTGAAACGTGTTCCTTCAAGACCTTGCTGATTGTCTACGAGTTTCCTTGACAAGAAAGACCCAGTTTGATAATAGGTCAATATTGACCTGACCAAAGACAATTAACCGTACTTCCTTGTAGACCGGTTTTTCCAAGACAATCGTTTTAATTCCTTCTCCTTAGAAAGATGTCTCTGGAAGACGAAAGGATTTTCACATTCTTGTTTATTTCGTGTTCCTTTGGTCGGGTCGACTCTGACAGTCTTACCGACTTTACCAAACCTTCTTTAGAGAAGACTTGGGAAAAAGGTTCTCAGTGGTGCCCAATTGTCGATAGGATTCTTACACGTCGATCTTGGTCTCTCAGGTAATAACATGTAGAAATTTACTCCTGTCTATGGGTACAGTACAACTATCGCAGTCAGGGGCCGTCTCACGGACCGTGTACTACCTATGAAATATGTATAAACTTGTACACTTATTTATAACATACTAATGAAAGTTCTAAGTTGTTACAAAAGTTCTTTTTTTAAAAGAGTAATTTTTTACTTAAAACGATAGAAACTTTCAGATCCAATAATATTATTAGGACTGAACCGGTGAATACTTCTCTTAACGAATTAGAAGGACACTGAGTTAAAGGCGAATATTTTCAACCTCTATTATTAGTGTGATTAAGTACCTCAACGATAACCTATTTAATGTTAAGTTCAAGTTCGGACGTAGGAGTCAGCAGGTTAAGGAATACTGGGATACCTGACATCGGGCGGTCCGAGGAGACAGAAACCCTAAAAGGACGGTTCTTATGACCTCACACAACGGTAAAGGAGGAGGTTCCCCAAAAGGGTTGTGTCCTTAGTTTGAGTGTAGAGATCGTAATGTTCGTCAAAACAAAAAAAAAATTATGACTCGGAGACCCCTTCGGGATTACAGTTTACGAATCTTGTTACGAACGGTAGACAATGTACACAATAAATACACTAGATCTACTTTGTCATTATTATCATGATTGTGATCATCTTCATCATCAATTCAAGTCAGCGAGTCAGCACAGGCTGAGAAACGCTGAGGTACTTAGCGTCGTGCGGTCCGGAGGGACAGGTAGTGGTGGAGGGCCTCAAGTGAGTCTGAGTGTAGGTAGTCCAGGCACTACGGTAGGTCGGTAGAGTAGGAGCCAGCAGGGGAAGAGGAGGACGGGGGTTAGGGAGGGTCGTATTGTCAGAAAAGGTTACTCAGTTGAGAAGTGTACTCCACCGGTTTCATGACCTCAAAGTCGAAATCGTAGTAAGGAAGGTTTCTTTAGGGTCCCAACTAGAGGGGGTCTTACCTGACCAACCTAGAGGAACGTCAGGTTCCCTGAGAGTTCTCAGAAGAGGTTGTGGTGTGAAGTTTCGTAGTTAAGAAACCGCTAGTCGGAAGAAATGTTAGGTTGAGAGTGTAGGTATGTACTGATGACCTTTTTAGTATCGGAACTGATCTACCTGGAATCAGCCGTTTCATTACAGAGACGAAAACTTATACGATAGATCCAACCAGTATTGAAAAGAAGGTTCCTCATTCGCAGAAAATTAAAGTACCGACGTCAGTGGTAGACGTCACTAAACCCTCGGGGATTTTTATTTCAGACTGTGACAAAGGTGACAAAGGGGTAGATAAAGGGTACCTCACTACCCTGGCCTACGGTACTAGAAGCAAAAGACTTACAACTCGAAATTCGGTTGAAAAAGTGAGAGGAGAAAGTGAAAGTAGTTCTCCGAAAAATCGAGGAGAAGTGAAAGACGGTATTCCCACCACAGCAGACACATAGACTCCAATAACTATAAAGAGGGTCGTTAGAACTAAGGTCGAACACAAAGAAGGTCAGGTCACAAAGAGTACTACATGAGACGTGTTTTCAATTTATTCGTCCCATTGCTATATGTCGGAACTGCATGAGGAAAAGGATAAACCTTGGTCAGACAAGGTACAGGTCAAGATTGACAACGAAGGACTGGACGTATGTCTAAAGAGTTCTCCGTCCAGTCCACCAGACCATAAGGGTAGAGAAAGTGTTAAAAGGTGTCAACTAACACTAGGTGTCTCAGTTTCCGAAACCGTATCAGTTATTTCGTCTTTATCTACAAAAAGACCTTGAGAGAACGTTTCCTCTCTTCCTTTCTATTTTCACAGACTTACGTCTCAAGATTTCTTATCGTTCTTCTCTATTCTTTCGGAAGAAGTCACTAGTTACGTTTCTTTATCTCCTTTCGTTGTCTTACCCTTTCTGATCTCTAGAGAAGTTCTTTTAATCTCTATGGTTCTCTTGTAAAGTACGTTTCTATCCGAACTATTTCCTGTCTTTACCATACCTGGGTTGTCTTCGTCTTCTATAATTCTTCTCCACCGTTCCTATGTACCTTCTTGACATGTTTTTTTCTAGAAGTGCTGGGTCTATTAGTGCTACCACACTAGTGAGTAGATCTCGGTCTGTAGAACCTTTCACTTCAGTTCACCCGGAATCTTTCGTAGTGATACTTGTTTCGATCACCTCCACCACCTTAAGGTCAACTCGACAAAGTTTAGGACTTTCTACTACGACACTTTCACGACGTGAGTTATACGGTCGTTTAAACCTTTTGAGTCATCACCGGTGTCCTGACCTTTTCCAGTCAAAAGTAAGGTTAGGGTTTCTTTCCGTTACGGTTTCTTACGAGTTTGATAGTGTGTTAACGTGAGTAGAGTGTGCGATCATTTCATTACGAGTTTTAAGAGGTGCGGTCAGAAGTCGTTATACACTTGGTACTTGAGGGACTATAAGTTCGACCAAAATCTTTTCCGTTTCCTTGGTCTTTAGTTTAACGGTTGTAGGCGAAATAGTATCGTCTTCATCATTCATCACACTTTTAGTCAGATGAGATAGGTCACTATACAGTGTATTTTGAGTTAATTTTACACTCATAATCTCCTGTTATTGTTGTTAAAGTCATTTGAAAGGGTACAAATTCATTTTTCATCCAATCTATCGTAGTGACTGAGTTACCTGTACTTAGACTCGTTTGAGATCCTCTATCACCTTCTGTCTCTTCGGACGACACGACGTCAGGGACGCTAACGTTCCCCAGTCTGTACTGAATCACTGACTTGTTGTTGTTGTTGTTTCCAGAATTAATAGTTGGATATTGGGTATGGAGTTTTATAAAATGGCCTTGAACAAAGATCGTTATATCGATTCATTTGTTGACTTTCATGATTTCCTAAACCCAGGGAACTTTTTATCATTTTATAGTCTGAAAAATAAATTTTAAAGGTTCAATACTATAGAAAATACAGAGGTGAAAAAGGATTTTACAAAAAATGAGAAGAGGGGTCTGGATTCAAGTCTCAGTGATCGGTCTGAGTGGTTCCTCTCGACTGACAGTCAGTAACCCATATAAATGGAATATGAGTCTTCTTGGAGAGACACGGCTCCACCCACCAAAGGACAGACACAAACCAAACTTAGACAAGGTCCGAACACCAAAAACCGGTCCGAGTATGAAACACAATAGTAGGATGACTTATAAATTGCTATCACAACTAAAACGTTAACTCGTATACTGAGGACGTGAAGAGTCTCCTTGAATACCCTTAGGTAGTACAAGATTAAACGTACAAGAAAAGTGTGAATGTGGAACGTTCGAGGTAGTTCGAATTAGAAATTTTGCAAAGGAAATAAAGTTCTACTCTTTGTGTAAAACTTATTACCTTAGTATTTTTCTTTTATTCTTTAAATTAATTCGATTTCGTTCATCCTTATTTAAGGAGAAAATCTTTTATTTTTAACAAAAACGAAATAGTTCTATCTCTCGTTCCGTTATTACTCTATTACACCTGAACAGTACACTGGACTCGTCTGTGTCTTGTCCTTCAGTACTCACGTTTTAATAAACTCTCCGTGTCTCCTCTGGGGAAAAGAATAAAACGGAGGAAGGGATCATTTTTCCTACAGAACGAGTGGTCAAAGAAAGAAAACGGTCTTTAAGATGATAACACCTGTATAAAGAATTCAAATAGTAAGATAAGAGATAATTTTCTGGAGACCTTTCTTGAGTATATTGAGTTGTAGTTTTTTATTTTCGTTGGACTAGTTTTTTCCCGTTTTCTGGACTTATCTGTAAAAAGGTTTCTCTTTTACGTCTATCGGTTGTCCGTACTTTTCTATGAGTTGGGGTGATTAGTAGTCCCTTTACGTTTAGTTTTGGTACTCTATAGTGGAGTATGAAAAGTCTTACAGACAGTAGTATTTCTTGGATCTCGCACAATATGTCACACTTCATTCAGTTCTTTTTTTAGTATATAATTGTATAGTAAATAATTACGTACATATAGCTTAGATCTTTTTACCAAGTCAAGTCAGCGAGTCAACACAGGCTGAGAAACGCTGGGGTACTTAGCGTCGTACGGTCCGGAGGGACAGGTAGTGGTGGAGGGCCTCAAGTGAGTTTGAGTGCAGGTAGTTCAGCCACTACGGTAGGTCGGTAGAGTAGGAGACAGCAGGGGAAGAGGAGGACGGGGGTTAGGGAAGGTCGTAGTCTCAGAAAAGGTTACTCAGTTGAGAAACGTACTCCACCGGTTTCCTGACCTCAAAGTCGAAATCGTAGTAAGGAAGGTTCCTTGGGGGTCCCGACTAGAGGAAATCTTACCTGACCAACCTACTACTTGACTAAAAGTCCCGTTCTTATCTTTGTGTCTGTACCTCTTGTCTGAATACCTGTGTCGACTCCTTCCTCTCCCACCCCGCTTAACTCTCTCATCGTCATTTTGAATATGAAATGGTATACACTTGTCTATCGGTCGTGTGTCTCGAGTTGGACCACGAGACACTGTCGGATCTCCCTACCCTACCCTAACCCACCCTTCGCCCTCTCTTCAAGTTCTCCCTCTCCTATATACATGTGACTACCGACTTAGTACAACAATATGTTGTTTTCAGTTGTGTTGTGACATTTCGTTGATAGGAGGTTAATTTTTACTTTGATTTTTTTTTTTTCTTGTGTTATTATTTCCAAGCACTCGTACACTTCTCTTCCTTTGAGAGTAAATGACAATCACTCTTACATTTAACAACATCGGTGATACCTTTGTCATACCTCTAAAGAGTTCTTTTGATTTTTATCTTGACAATATACTGGGTCGTTAAGGTACGTAGAGTTACAAGTATAACCGTGACAAATGTAAACGATTCTATACCTTCCTGAAGGGACCACCGAGTCTGTCATTTCGCAGACAGATGTTACGTCCTCTGGGCCCAAGCTGGGGACCCAACCCTTCTAGGGGACCTCTTCCTTTATCGTTAGGTGAGGTCCTGATAACAGACCTTTTAGGGTACGTGTCTCCTCGGACCATCTGATGTCGGGTACCCCAGCGTTTCTCAACCTGTACTGACTCGCTGAAATAATGTGAAGTGAAGTGAAGTTCTATACCTTCGTTGGATTCACAGGTAATTGTATACTTACATATTTCCTCTACACCGTACGTGTATGTTAATAATGAGTCGGTATCTTTTCTTACCTTATAACGGTAAATACACCCACCTGAACCTCCCATAACACGATGGACTTTACAGTCTATCTCTACCCGTTTCTGATATACTATAGTGAATGTATACCTTAGAATTTTTTTTATGTTATTTGATCACTTATGTTGTTTTTTCTTTGTCTGGACGACTATATCTCTCGTTTAGTCACCAATGGTCACTTCTCTCCCTTCCCTCACCCCGTTATATTGCCTTTCCCTAATTCTCCGTGTTTATAAATCCATATTTTATTCGATATTCCTATTTAACATGTTGTTTCACTTATACCCGTTTAAAATATTATCGATATTTACCTAATACTGGAGATTTTTAACACTTAGTGATATCACATGTATGTGGACAATTGAAAAATCATTTCCTTAAGTCAGAACTTATAAGTAACCTTCCTGACTACGACTTCGACTTTGAAGTTATGAAACTGGTGGACTACACTTCTTGACTGAGTAACATTTTCTGGGACTACGACCCTTTCTGACTCCCGCCCTCCCCTTCCCCTGCTATCTCCTACTCTGCCAACCTACGTAGTGGTTGAGCTACCTGTACTCAAAGTCGTCCGAGGCCCTCTACCACTACCTGACCCTTCGGACCACACGAAGTCAGGTACCCCAGCGTCCATCAGTCTGTTCTAACTTACTGACTTGACTTGACTAAACTGTAGTTGACATGAAATTTATTTCTCTCTCTTATACAATCCGATAATATGTAGTGACTGTGGAAATGGTAGTTACAGAAAGAGTATTTACAGGGACAGTGAGAGAGAGGGAGAAAGAGAATTATAACCGTCGATCTAGTTTCCTGGTAAACTACTTTTACCACCTTCACACTATAGAGTATTTTATGAAAGTAAGTGAGGAGTTCTTATATAACGTTTGAGCAAAGAATTTCTATGAAGTCATCTGTGATCTTCACGTCTTAGATTATTCTGTATGTACGAGTTTTAAAGATTCATACAAACTCCTCTTTCGGTGTGTATATTATTTTAGTAAAACTGGAAATCGGGAGTCTTAAGGAGACGTAGTGTAAACACATGGTGACTTTTCAGGAAGTTTCTTGACTTTGGGGACCCACTTCGTTGTAATCAGATTGGAGTGGGTGTCAGAGACGGCACCATCGTAGTTGAACCATACTTGAGACTGAAGTACTTAGAATAGGTTCTCGTAGTTTTTTACTTGTCGAAGATAAGAGGAGCTTAAACAGGTAAACAGTCTCCCTTAGGACCCAAGAGTCCCCGTGTATTTAGATGAGTCGTTCATTCGTCCGTGACTACAATAAGTGCCTCGACACATCCACTCTATCCTCCGCACACTGGGTCTCGCTCTGTAAGATTTACCCTCGTGGAAACGAGAGAGATCCTAAAAAGATCAAGTCACAGAACAGGGAAATTCCTGAAATACGGAATTGAATACCTTAAGTAAAGATCTAATACACCTTTTATTACTAATAAAAATAGTTCTAAAACTTGAGAGACTTCTTCATCACTTTCTCACTGGGTTCCAAGGTTCCTGGATAGAGATCAATCAGGTCAACTAATCGATCTTTATAATAAATAGACCGGTAGAACGTAACCTTTGAAAGGGTTCCTTGATTTGTTTCTATAGTGACAGATGTTTTCCTGAATGGATGAATTTGTGAAGTTTAAAGAGACATGAACGATATCCGAGTCTCTTATAGTTGTTTCAACTAAAATCTTTATATTAGAGACCTTCATTTTTTATCATTTTTAAATCTTGATAGTGAAACGAGGGTCAAACTATGAAGAGTCCAGTCATCCTAACTGTCTTCCTGGTGTCTGTGTGTGTGTGTGTGTGTGTGTGTGTGTGTGTGTGTGTCTCATTTACTATCTCTACAAAGTCCATTGTTATGGTATAAACATATTATGTAACGATAAATGTTACATAATATACAAACATATTATGTTACGACAACTTGTAAGTAATAAGTAGTATGTTAGGAATTGTGTTTACAAACTAAAACCATTATAATAGAGGTAAAAAAAGACTGTTCTTTTGACTGTAAGCCCCGTGATTATATTACATATGTAAAGAAAATCCTAAGTTCACTGATTCCTACTTCTTATGGACACGTCATTTTCAGAGTGTATTTTTTTTTACGGATTCAAGAAATATATACCTCCAAGTACAAATTCTTTTATATTTTATATTTTTCTCGAAGGGTCCACCGTGATCATATTTCTTGGGCTGACGGCTACGTCCTCTGTGTCTTCCACGTTCTCTGTGTCAGAGTTAGACACCCACCCCTTCTAGGGGATCTCCTCCTTTCCCGTTGGGTAAGATCATGGGAACGGACCTCTTAGGGTACTCATCTCTTCGGACCTCCCGATGTTAGGTCTCCCAGCGTTTGTCAGTCTGTGTTGAGTCTACTGAATCGTGAGTGTGTTTTATAAATTTTTAGACTAGAGTTCTATTTAATCGAAATCATGAAATGTTTTTTAATAAATGAAATATTTAAAACCCTAAAACACATTTCTTAGTGTATCTTAAAGAAATTTATCATTGACAGACCGTACAATTCATATAAAAATGATCAGGTAAAAAATAAATACGTGTCATCGTAACGTTTTTACGGATGACCCGTTTATGTCAAGTCAGTGAGTCAGCACAGGTTGAGAAACGTTGGGGTACTTGACGTCGTGAGGTCCAAAGGGACAAGTAGTGGTTGAGGGTCTGGAACGAGTTTGAGTACAGATAGCTCAGTCACTACAGTAGGTTGGTAGAGTAAGAGACAGTAGGGGAAGTTAGAAAGGGTCGTAGTCCCAGAAAAGGTCACTCAGTCAAGAGTAGTCCTGCGGTTTCATAACCTCAAAGTCGAAGTCATAGTCAGGAAGGTCACTTATAAGTCCTGACAAAAGGAAATCCTGACTGACCAAACTAGAAAAACGTCAGATTCCCTGAGAGTTCTCAGAAGAGGTTGTGGTGTCAAGTTTTCGTAGTTAAGATGACGTGAGTCGAAAGAAACATCAGGTTGAGAGTGTAGGCATGTACTGATGACTTTTTTGATAACTCGTTTCACTCAATGTTAACAAAAGTTTTCTCCATCGAGTACATACTCTACGTGGTTAACCTTCTAGTAAATCACTTTTACCAAGGATTCAAACTTTCTTAGACAAGGGTGTAATTTTTTTAAGTTGGGACTTTGACTATCCATAGGACTCTACGACCTGCTGTTTTGACTATGATCGGATATACGAGTCTGTGAGTCAGTACAGACTGAGAAACGCTGAGGCACCTGACATCGAGTGGTCCGAGGATACAGGTACCCTAAGAGGTCCGTCTTAATGACCTCACCCAACGGTAAAGGAAGAGGCCCCCTAGAAGAGTTAGGTTCCTAACTTGGACCTGGAGAACGTGACGTTCACCTAAGAAATGGTTGACTCGGTGATATTCGTGTACTCAGACGTCCCTACCTTCATAGTTTCTGTTCTGCGACAATAATGTCGTGAACTATAAAATTTACAAACAGATATTTCCCTGTTCTATTTCATTTCATCGTATTAAATGTACCACTTACTGACAAGATTTTACCATTCCCTCCCCGACTCCACCCTCACTCGAGGGTCGGGACCTACGTCTTCGGAGACTGAGTATTTACGGTTTTCAGGAGTGGACACCCGAAACCCACGATACCCCCTCGGGACTCCCTTCCCACTCAGGTCTCACACCTAAAACACTCAAGTGGGAGGGTATAAAAAGGTCCTTCTAGAGTCGATTACAGTCCAATGATGTCTAGTGGATCTGATTTATATACTAAACCGAGACATCTGGACACTGGAGTAGTGGTTTGGTGACAGACCTGCTATTCTCGGGGGATGGAGGGTGGGTGGAGACTACAATGTACTGGAAGAAGACACACAGGGAGTGGGGGTGTAAGGTAGTCAAGTAGGGTCCTCTCTATCGTTCTACTCGGTCGACGGGAAGGGGTGAACTTACGATGGTGGAAGTCTCGTCTGAGAGGAGGTTCAAGTATTAGAGTTCGTTGATATGAGAGAAAAAATTTTTGTCCAGGGTTATGTGATAACATTTCATTTTTTTTTTTTTACTATTATTTATTTATTTTATTTTAGACTTTTTTTTTTTGTCCAGAGTACTTCTTTGTCTCCCCGATTTAACAAATTAAGGATGGAGAAATCTTTCTCTGATACTCTTTGGGTTCGAGCGGAGGTTTTTTCCGTGAATAGTAACGTCCACTGTCGTTGTTTCTGTCCTTTGGTCTTGAGATCAAGACAGTAACATTTCGTCGTCTTCTGAGACACACAAACCGACGAGTTATCACAGACTAAGAACGTTGTAGGACCTGACATCGAGTGGTCCGAGGAAACAGGTACCCTAAGAGGTCCGTTCTTATAACTCACCCAACGGTAAAGGATAAACTCCCTTAGAAAGGCTGGACCCCTTATCTTATGTTTAAAGAGTGTGACCGTTCGTCTAAACAATGGTGACTCGGTGGTTCCTTCGGGAACCAAAACAACGAGTCAGTGAGTCAACACAGACTGAGAAACACTGGGGCACCTGACGTCGTGTGTTTCGGAGCGTCAGGAAGTGGTAGAGGGTCTCGAACGAGTTTGAGCACAGGTAGTTCAACCACTCCGGTAGGTTAGTACAACAGGAGACAGTAGGGGAAGTGGAGGACGGAAGTTATAAAGGGTCGTAGTTCCAGGGAAGATTACTCAGTCGAGAAACGTAGTCCACCGGTTTCATAGCCTTGAAGTCGAAGTCGTGGTCGGGAAAGTCACTTTAAGTACCAACTAAAGGAGATCCTAACTGACCAAACTAGAGGAACGTCAGGTTTCCTGAGAGTTCTCAGAAGAGGTCGTGGTGTCAAGTTTTCGTTACCAAGAAGTCACGAGTCGAAAGAAACACCAGGTTGAGAGTATAGGAATGTACTCATGGCCCCCTTTTATTCCTTCGGGATCGTCTATTGATTTCAATCTTCTTTGAAAGTCACTTAAGAAATAGATGTCAAAAGTCTAAAAGTAATCTACGAAGGATGATTCACTCGATTTGTATACTTTGGACATTCTATCAACGAAATGACATATGTATGTATGTATGTATGTATGTATGTAACAGGTAACAGATGTATGTATGAGTTAGAGATGAATGTGTGTACAACAATGAATTCGATTTCTACTGTTCATGCAAATAACTTATACTTAAGACTTAACTCACCCTAACTACGAATCTTACAGTGTAACTTTTAGGTGGGAACGGGGACGACTCTTACTCCTTCTTCACCAATCGTAGAACGGAGTCACAACGTAAAATCTCGGTTCACCAATCAACAACAAAGACGTTAGTATACCTGAAGAGTCCACCGGGTCACCATTTTGTAGACGGACGTTATGTCCTCTGAACACTCTGTGCCCAAACTAGGGACCAACCTTTCTAGGAGACCTCCTCGCATATCGTTGAGTGAGGTCATAAGAACGGATCCTTCCAGATACCTGTCTCCTCGGACCACCCGATTTCAGTTACCCCAGTGTTTCTCAGGTTGTACTGACTCGTACGTGGTGGTGGTGGTAGACGTTAGTATGTCTTCTGATTTAAACAAAAGATCTGACACAGAAACTTCTATTTACTTTTCATTCTTTTTGTTCGTTAGATATGTTAAATGAGAGGAACAGTATATCTTTATTGGTCTTCACTTGGTGTAGTATCCTTCCTTTGGTGTCAAAGAGAGATTTTGTTCAAGACCATAAGAGGAAGGTACTTTATGTCATCTTCGTTTTTACTTTTTGAATCGTCAATAATTTAAGCGTAAAGTCTCACATGTTAGTATTCAATTCTTAATATGAGATCCAATTGGTACCCTTTTAGATTCCCTTTCTTTTCTCCTTTTAAAGAAAGGGAGATGGGAGGTGATGGTGTCTCTCTTTAGACAGTCAAAGAAGGATTAATTAAAAGAATTTATACTTGTAGGTATCATTTCATGGATTGTAAATAACTGACGAATGATACACAGTCCATGATGAGATAGAAGGGTATATAAATTGAATTTGTTCGGTAACTCTGTTCATAATATTAAGGGTAAAATGTCTAATTTTTTTACTCCGTGTCTCCTAAGTTCGTTGCACAAGTACCGGTCTTCGATTATTCACCGTTTCGACCCAAAACCTACACTCGTCAGACCGAAGGTTGAGGTGATGGGATCCATGAAGAGTTCTACTCTGGTGAAGTCTTCTCTCTGTTGTGTTACCGTCAGATTTTAACTATCCGTCATACGTAACTAATGAAGGCTTCCTAAGTCGACAAAACGAGAAACAATTTATCTTTTACTATTAAGTTATAGTCAAAAAAAAGAGACTTAAAGAGAACAAAAGTTAAAAAAATGACACTTTATATAAAAACTTATGGATGACACATGTTCGAAACTAAATCCGTAACTTTTTGGAAACTTCTTTTTCTGTCCGTATTAATATTGTAAAGTAAGTGATTACCGACTACTTACATGAGAAACGGTAGACTTATCTGGAGTTTTTGGTTTCTTTTTTCAACAGTCCGTTTATATAAACAACAGTCTATACGAACCTTTATTACCTTTAGGATGATGGATAGAACTGGACCTTGACTTAAGTCTTTCCAGATCTCATTTTTAACCTCTACCTTTGAATGAGAATATGTAAATTTGTCTTCACTTTTATGATGAACAAGTAACAGACCAATTGAAAATAAGAAAAGGAATTGAAATCGTAAAAAAAAGGGACTTTTAGAATAGAGATATAGTTATATTACAATACTTACCACGAATTAAAATTGTCTAATAGACCAAAAAGTTGCAGAAATTACACTATATAAGTTTTCAAAATAGAGGAAAAGGTACTTTCTCTTATTATTTTTATACGAACTTATAATCTCTAAGTTGTCAAATATCGAAGTCTTTATTTTTCAATTCTTATAATTTTTCTTATTCAGAAGGGATTCAAAAAGAGTCTCCTGACCCAGTTTTAACCCTTTTTTCATGTAGTTCCAACATATAACAGTGGGACGAATGACTTTAATATATGTCTCATGTAGTACAAATTACGACCCGACCCACTTCGTGTTCGACCTTAGTTCTGACGACCCTCTTTATAGTTATTGGAACCTATACGTATACTGTGGTGGGAATACCGTCTTTCACTTCTCCTTGATTTTTCTTAAAACTACTTTCACTTTCTTCTCTCACTTTTTCAACCGAATTTTGAGTCGTAAGTCTTTTGATTCTAGTACCGTAGACCAGGGTAGTGAAGTACCGTCGATCTACCCCTTTGTTACCTTTGTCACTGTCTGAAATAAAAGAACCCGTGGTTTTAGTGATGTCTACCACTGATGTCGGTACTTTAATTTTCTTCGAAGGAGGAACCTTCTTTTCGATACGGATTGGAGCTGTTGTATAATTTTTCGTCTCTACAATGAAACGGTTGTTTCCAGTTAGATCAGTTTCGATACGAAAAAGGTCATGAGTACATACCTACATTCTCTCAACCTGGGATTTCTTTCGACTCGTGACTTCTTAACTACGAAAACTTGAGACCACAACCTCTTCTGAGAACTCTTAGGTAACTTCACGTTCCTCTAGTTTAGTCAGTTAGGATTTTTTAAGTTGAGAATTATAAGTAACCTTCCTGACTATGACTTTGACTTTGAACTTATGAAACCGGTGGACTTCGATGTTATGCAACCGTTTCTCGACTGAGTAAATTTTTCTGGGACTACGACCCTTTCTAATTTCCGGCCTCCTCTTCCCCTACTGTCTCCTACTTTACCAACCTACCGTAGTGGCTGAGTTACCCGTACTCAACTCGTTCGAGGGTCTCTGCCACTTCCCGTCCCTTCGTCCCGTACGACGTCAGGTACCCCAGTGTTTCTCAGTCTGTAGTGACTCGTTGACTTTTTGTTGTTCTTCCCGAAGGGACCAAGTCAAGTCAAGTCAAGTCAAGTCGAGTCAGTGAGTCAACACAGGTCGAGAAACACTGGGGTATCTGACGTCGTGTGGTCCGGAGGGACAGGTAGTGGTTGAGGTCCTCGAATGAGTTTGAGTACAGACCACTCAGTCACTACGGTAGTTGGTAGAGTAGGAGACAGTAGGTGAAGAGAAGGACGGAAGTTAGAAAGGGTCCTAGTCCTAAAAGAGGTTACACACTCAAGAAACGTAGTCCACCGGTTTCTTAACCTCAAAGTCGAAGTCGTAGTCACGAAGGTCACTTATAAGTCCTGACTAAAGAAAATCCTACCTGACCAACCTATAGGAACGTCAGGTTCCCTGAGAGTTCTCAGAAAAGGTTGTGGTGTCAAGTCTTCGTAGTTAAGAAACCACGAGTCCAAATAAATATGAGGTTGAGAGTGTAGGTATGTGTTGATGACCTTTTTAGTATCGAAACTGATTTAGTTAGAAACAATTGTTTCATTACAGAGACTAAAAATTGTATAACAGATCCAACCAGAATCGAAAAGAAGGTTCTTCGTTCGTAGAAAATTAAAAGTACCGACGTCAGTGTTAGACGTCACTGAAACCACGGGTTTTTTATCAGAGAGTGACAAAGGTAACAAAGGGGTAGATAAACGGTACTTCACTACCATAGTCTACGGTACTAGAGTCAAAAGACTCACGACCCAAAATTCAGTTGAAAAAGTGAGAGGACAAAGTGAAAGTAGTTCTCCGAGAAATCAAGAAGAAGCGAAAGACGGTATTCCCACCACAGTAGACGTATAGACTCTAATAACTATAAAGAGGGCCATTAGAACTAAGTTCGAACACAAAGTAGGTCGGGTCGTAAAGACTACAACATGAGACGAATATTCAATTTATTCGTCCCACTGTTACATGTCGGAACTGTTTGAGAAAAGGGTTAAACCTTGGTCAGACAACAAGATACAGGTCAAGATTGACAACGAAGAACTAGACGTATGTCTAAAGAGTCTTCCGTTCACCTCACCAGACCATAAGGGTAGAGAAAGTCTTAAAATGTCAAACAACACTAGGTGTCACAGTTTCCGAAACCGCATCAGTTATTTCGTCTTTATCTACAAAAAGACCTTGAGAGAACGAAAAAGGTACTAGGTCGTCTACAACCGTTAAACTAGAGAACAAGGAGACGGAAAAGATTTTGGTCGAACTTGTAGACCTTCAAGTGCCAAGTGCATAACGACTTCGGACCGAACCTCTTAAAACTCGTAATGAAACGATCGCACACTCTACTCACTTTAACACACCATCAAACTTGTAAGAAACCGTAACGGAAAGAAACACTAACCTTACTTTTGACTGGAAAAGGTCAGGACACCGGTGACGACTCAANTTTTGACTGGAAAAGGTCAGGACACCGGTGACGACTCAAAAGGTTTAAACGACCGTATAACTCACGTCGTGAAAGTGTCGTAGCAGAAAATCCTAAACTTTTTGAGTGGACCTTAAGTAACAGAGGTGATCGAAACAAACATCACTACGAAAGATTCCGGGTGAACTGAAGGGTAAGATCCTACAGACCGAGATCCACTCACTAGTGTGGTAGTACTAATAGACCCAGTACTTCTAGAAAAACATATCAAGAAGACACATAAGAACGGTGGACAAGAATTATAGAAGACGAAGACAATCCAGGTATGACAAAGACAGGAAATAACACGGGTAAAAACGTACGATACAAGGGAACCATAGAGATTAAAAGAACTTCTCTAGAGATCAGAAAGGGTAAGATAACAAAAGGAGATAAAGGAACGTAACTAGTCACTCCTTCCGAAACAATAGAGAGGAACGATAATAAACCTCGAGGGACCACAGAGTCACTATTTTCTTTAGGCGGACGTTTGTGTCTCCTGTACCCAACCTAGGAACTAGGTCCATCTAGGGTGTACGGTTCCTCGTTGATTCGGGAACCCGGTGTTGATATCTCGGACACGAGATCTCGGACCCTTAGTGTTGACGACTCGGGATCGTGGGATCTCGGGTTCAAGCTGTTGATTTCTTCGGTGATGTTCTTCTTTGGGTACGTGGAGTTCTTTCTCATCGGGGACGAGTGACGTTGATCTCTTTCGGGTAGGTCGTTGCTTCTGAGTCGTGTCGGTTTTTAATTTTTATTTAAGTAAAATTTTTTATTATATATTTTCATTTTAGGTATTCGTTTATTAGATAGTAGACTATGTAACGTGGAAACTTAAATAATGTTATTCGGGGAATTATGTTATTTTCCATTTAATAGGTGTGAACCTTTGACCTTTTATAAAGAGGACCCTTCCATTTTAACTTAAAGTACCGAGAGAATTTATTTATACGTAGATGACGTCTTAGGAGAGGGATTGATTGTGAGGACGGTAGTGTGACCGACGAACATAGTAGACTATATTCGTGTCCATAGAAGGAAAGTACATGAGGTAGACAATTATGGTACACCTTATTCGGACCTATAGACGGAAAGTGTCAAATTTTTCTATTATCGACTCTTACAAGTTCATCATAATTTTTTTGTGTTGGGAATCTATTTTCTTCACATTGCATGATGGGTTATTTTATTTTATTTATATTATTTACATTTATTTTATTTGGATAAAATTTATCTACCCTTATTTTTATTTTTAGGTAGGTTTATTTTTATTTAGATAAGAATCTGTATAACACCACTGTGACTATTAGTGACTTCTGAATCTACTTGAATATTTATCTCCCCTTTTTATATATAAGGTGAATTTTAAATAAAGCTTCTTTATCTACCTTTTTAGTATTTTAATAAAAAAAATTAATAGAAAGGTGTCTGGTGTGGTTGTTGTCTATCTAAATATCCACATAAAATGGGTTGAAATATACTGTAAATGAAATGAAATGAAACATAGATGAAATGAAAAGATTACTTATCTTTCCTTTTCTCTTTTAAGAGTTTGATTAAAAATTTTTAGTTATATTAGTACTATGATTATTATTTTATTTTTTCTTTATTCCCTCTTTTGTTTTGATGATCGATTATACTGGGTCCCTGTTCCTACACTTTAAAGAATTTTTTTATTTTATTTCAGTTTAGAACTGTATATATTTTTCTTGTTATACGTGTTTGATATAGTTGTCCATCTCAGATGAGATTCACTCGTTTCGACCCACTTACATTCTTTTAGTCATTTACGTTGGACAGTGTACTTACCCGAAGGGTCCTCCACGATCACCATTTCTTGGACGGACGGTTACGTCTTCTGTACTCTACGTCCAAGTTCAGGACCCAGTCCTTCTAGGGGACCTCCTCCCGTACCGTTGAGTGAGGTCATAAGAACGGACCTCTTGTAATACCTGTCTCCTCGGACCGTCCGATGTCAGGTATCCCAGTGTTTCTTAGTCTGTACTGGTTTCACTTTTCCTATTTTTAATATACTAACAAAGTTATCTCTGTCTTTTTCAAAACGATCGTTCTTCTGGAAAGAACTATTTTTACTTCCTGTGATATTGTTTTACTGCCTAACGGTTGTAGAAAACCTAGTATCTTTTTCGTTCTCTCCAGGTCTTTTTGTAGATGAAAACGAAATAACTGATACGGTTTCGGAAACTGACACACTTAGTGTTTTTTGACACCCTTTAAGAATTTCTCTACCCATATAGTCTGGTGGACTGGACGGAGGACTTTTTAGACGTACGTCCAGTTCTTCATTGTTAATCTTGACTTATACCTTGTTCTCCGACCAAGGTTTCGTCCTTTCCTCATACAGTTCCGAACATACAACAGTGGGACGAATACATTGAATATTCGTCTCTTGTAGTACGTTTTACGATCCGACCTGCTTTGTGTGCGATCTTAGTTCCAACGGTCCCCTTTATAGTTATTAGAGTCTATACGTCTACTGTGGTGGGAATACCGTCTTTCACTTCTTGTTGATTTCTCGGAGAACTACTTTCACTTTCTCTTCTCAATTTTTCAATTGAATTTTGAGTCGTAAGTCTTTTGATTCTAGTACCGTAGACCAGGGTAGTGAAGTACCGTTTATCTACCCCTTTGTTACCTTTGTCACTGTCTGAAAAAACCCCCCCGTAGTTTCAGTGAAGTCTACCACTGACGTCAGTACTTTTAATTTTCTACGAACGAAGAACCTTCTTTTCGATACTGATTGAATCTGTCGTATAATTTTTCGTCTCTGTAATGAACAGGTTGTTTCCAGACAGAGTAGTTTCGATACCAAAAAGGTCATTAGTACATACCTACACTCTCAACCTGAATACTTCTTCCGACTCGTGGCTTCTTAACTACGAAAACTTGACACCACAATCTCTTCTGAGAACTCTCAGGGAACCTGACCTTCTTCTGAGTTGATCAGTCAGGATTTCCTTTAGTCAGGACTTATAAGTGACCTTCCTGACTACAACTTCGACTTTGAGGTTATGGAGTCGGTGGACTACGTTTCTTGACTACGTAACCTCTTCTAGGACTAGGACCCTTTCTGACTTCTGTCCTCCTCTTCCCCTACTGTCCTATTCTACCAACCTACCGTAGTGACTGAGTTACCTGTACTCAAAGTCGTTCGAGGTCCTCAACCACTACCTGTGCCCCCGGACTACACGACGTCAGGTACCCCAGTGTTTCTCAACCTGTGTTGACTCGTTGACTTGACTAGACTTGACTTCTATGTAGGTTAATTCTGTCTACATAAGTGACGGTGGTGAAGACAAATCGTAACACTACTTCCGGGAGTGATTAATTTATTCGGTTTTTATTTCAATATATCAAACCCTTCTTCTTGTATTTTAACATTAATAACCATCTACTATAGTAACATGTATTTAGATTTGTTAAACGTTCGTATATAATCAACAAATATTCCTAAAACTTTCGTTGTAGTTGTACATTTTTAATGTTCTCATGAATATGTGGTCACTAATAATTGACTTTTATAGATTAAATTTTAAAAATAAGTTTTTCCGTTCTTTTTGTACTCTATGTATGATGAATTAGACTATTGTCTGTGTTTGACAATTGTAAAACTTTGAAAATAATTCCTTGTAATTTTCTAGACATCTTACCTCTTTAAAGTACTTGAAGAGAGTCTATTTAGACCCCCCGATGTCAGGTATCCTAATGTTTGTCAGTCTGTGTGACTCGTGTGTGTGTGTGTGTGTGTGTGTGTGTGTGTGGTGTAAATACTTTCTTTGTGGAGTCAATCATCCATACTGTTAATAGGAATTAACTTAGGTTAACGTTAATTAAGGTTAGTTTTATGATTTTTCTAATAAACTCCTTAAAATATTCGAGTATAATCTGGGAATATATCTTTTTTTAGGTATTCCACTTTCTCTCAGTTGGTTCAAAGTTTCGTCTTGTTTAATTCTCTTAACGAGATAATCTTTATTTCTAACGGGACAAAGTACGTCATTAATCGGAGGTTAATTTTATTTGTTTAATTAAATTTATTTTTCTTTACATCTAACATCTGTCGATATTAATGATTCTGTTATATTATAACGGAATTTTTACTTGGTCGATTCGTTACCTTCTCTCTTTGATCTTTCTCGGGTTTATATATATATGTATATATAACCATACATTAAACCATACATTATGTTTACTGTAAAGTTGGTGACTCCCCTTCCTGTCTACAAAATTATTAGGTTACTCTTGTTAAACAATAGGATCACCTTTTTTTATTATAGTGTAAGGATGTTACCCGGTACAAGTTTTCAATCCAGATCTCCTTAATTTTCTATTTATATTTTCCGTTTAAAAATTTATAAAAAATATTTGAGTTTCATCCTTTCGTAAAGAATATGTTTCTTTATGATTCTAAATCTTTGTATTAATTTATATTCTTTTTATAAAAACTTTAAACAAATAATTTTATGGTAATTCCTTGACTTTTCTATACAATCTTTGAAAATCTTTTATAAAAGATGTATATATTAGTTACTTTATAGAATTAATTTTTATTAAAAATTTTTCTTTCCGATATCTACTTTTTCTTATATTTGTATCTTATCTTATTGTTTACTCTGTAAGTAAAGTCAAGTCAAGTCAGGTCAGTGAGTCAGCACAGACTGAAAAACGCTTGGGTACTTAGCGTCGTGTGGTTCTGAGGGACAGGTAGTGGTTGAGGGCCTCAAGTGAGTCTGAGTACAGGTAGCTCAGTCCCTACAGTAGATCGGTAGAGTAGGAGACAGCAGGGGAAGAGGAGGACGGGGGTTAGTGAGGGTCGTAGTTTCAGAAAAGGTTACTCAGTTGAGAAGTGTACTCCACCGGTCTCGTGACCTCAAAGTCGAAGTCTTAGTAAGAGAGGTTCCTTGTGGGTCCCGACTAGAGGAAGTCTTACCTGACCAACCTAGAGGAACGTCAGGTTCCCTGAGAGTTCTCAGAAGAGGTTGTGGTGTCAAGTTTTCGTAGTTAAGAAGTCGCAAGTCGGAAGAAGTGTCAGGTTTAGAGTGTAGGTATGTACTGGTGACCTTTTTGGTATCGGAACTGATCTACCTAGAATCAGTCGTTACAGAGACGAAAACTTATACGATAGATCCAACCAGTATTGAAAAGAAGGTTCCTCATTCGCAGAAAATTAAAGTACCGACGTCAGTGGCAGACGTCACTAAAACCTCGAGGGGGTTTTATTTCAGACTGTGACAAAGGTGACAAAGGGGTAGATAAAGGGCACTTCACTGCCCTGGCCTACGGTACTAGAAGCAAAAGACTTACAACTCGAAATTCGGTTGAAAAAGTGAGAGAAGAAAGTGAAAGTAGTTCTTCGAAAGATCAAGGAGAAGTGAAAGACGGTATTCCCACCACAGTAGACGTATAGACTCCAATAACTATAAAGAGGGTCGTTAGAACTAAGGTCGAACATAAAGAAGATCAGGTCGCAAAGAGTACTACATGAGACGTGTCTTCAATTTATTCGTCCCACTGTTATATGTCGGAACTGCATGACGAAAAGGATAAACCTTGGTCAGACAACAAGGTACAGGTCAAGATTGACGACGAAGGACTGGACGTATGTCTAAAGAGTTCTCCGTCCAGTCCACCAGACCATAAGGGTAGAGAAAGTCTTAAAAGGTGTCAAATAACACTAGGTGTGTCAGTTTCCGAAACCGTATCAGTTATTTCATCGTTATCTACAAAAAGACCTTGAGAGAACGAAAAAGGTACTAGGTCGTCTACAACCATTAAACTAGAGACCAAGGAGACGGAAAAGATTTTGGTCTAACTTGTAGTCCTTCAAGTGCCAAGTGCATAACGACTTCGGACCGAACCTCTTAAAACTCGTAATGAAATGATCGTACACTCTACTCACGTTAACACGCCATCAAACCGTAAGAAACCGTAACGGAAAGAAACCCTAACCTTACTTTTGACTGTAAAAGGTCAGGACACCGGTGACGACTCAAAAGGTTTAAACGACCGTATAACTCACGTCGTGAAAGTGTCGTAGTAGAAAGTCCTAAACTTGGTCGAGTTGACCTTTAGGTAGTGAAGGTGATCGAAACAAACATCACTACGAAAGATTCCGGGCGAACTGAAGTGTAAGGTCCTACAGACCGAGATCTAATCTCTAGTGGGGTAGTACCAATAGAACGAGCACTTATAGAAAAAACATGTCAAGACACATAAGAACGGTGGAGGAGAATTATAGAAGACGAAGACAATCCAGGTCGGGTAAAGACAGGAATTAACTCGGGTAGAAACGTACTTTACAAGGGAACCATAGAGATTAAAAGAACTTCTCTAGAGATGAGAAAGGGTAAGACAAGAAAAGGAGATAAAGAAACGTAACTAGCGACTTCTTCCGAAAGAATAGAGAAGAACGATAAGAGACCTTGAGACGTAAGTCTACGAATATAGAAAGGAAAAGAGCAAACGAAAAACGGAGAGAAGAAAAGTGTCGATAAACATTCCGGAGGAGTCTGTCGGTAAAACGAAAAAACGTAAAGAAAAGGTACCCCTACCAGAACTAGGGACAGAGGACATGTCACAGTGTTTGGAGTAAGGTATCAAGTAGTCCGTGAGATAGATAGTCTAGATCCGGGAATTTAGATAAAGAGTGAGGGTGACATATTAGTATTCCCTAAACTAACTCCAGTATGGACTTTACCAGATCACCAAAAGGGATGAAAGAAGTTAAAGTCAGACTTAAACCATTATTCCTCAAGTACTAGACTCGGTATCAGTCGAGGGTCAGAACAAAAACAACTGACATATCTCGAAGAGGTAGAAACCGACGTTTCTTATATTAGTCAGACTAAAGCCACAACTGGTAGACCACTACAGGTACACATCTCAGAAGAGAACACAACAACCTTCTCCCACAAACGATACTGGTCACGTAAAAGAACCGTTTTGAGATAATCAGAAACGGGACGAAGTAAGGTGTAAGGTTCCGGTTTAAACGGACAATGAGGTCCACAAAGAACTGAAGGATGAAAACGTAAGGTCAGGGGATCTTACTTTTCCTGTAGAAAAAACCCACAATCAAGATTTGCCAGAACATCAAGAAGTATTTTGGCAAGTCGAAGAAGTCGCAATGACCAACCCCGTATCTGAACCTATGGACACTATAACTTACCAAATGGATCCTCTGCTTGTCTCTAGTAAGACAGCAAAACTATAACGTAGGTTCATGACGTAAGACCTCATAAAACAACTGGTACTACCGATGAGGTAAAGAAGACTCCCTAAGGACGGGTGTCATCATCTATATTACCAGTAGACTCAATTTAAGTGGGTAAGGTCAGGTAAAATCAAGCGACTGAGGATCTTACAGTTGCAAGTGAGAACGGCAGAGAACAAACTGGTGAAGGTTAAACGGAACTAAGTACCTGGACTGTACGTTATAACCAGAAATGTTGTAGCCTGGAACGAAGATAGTGGTCAGTGTCGGTGTCGACCCATAACCAAAACGAAACCGAAGTAGGGAAGTAAGAAAGACCTCAATGAAGAGGTGACTAGAGGTCATCGTATAACCCGTGGATGGTTGGACGCCTCAAGGAGAAAGTCATAGGATAGTAAAACGGAAAAGTATGATAAGTACCCCAAGAGTTCCGTTCTTATGACTTCACCAAACGGTAAGGAAAGAGGTCACCTGGCGTAAGACAGTCTGGAGAGGTGGTACTGGACGGGCAGAAACCAACGGGGCGTCCCTATCGAACCAAAGTAACTCAATCTGTTCCGACACCAGGATCACACTAATTTAACTGATCAAAAGACACTCATACCAAAGTTTCACAGACGGGAGTTTACGGGAGAACGTTGTGGATGGTAGAATGAACCCAAAGAGAATGGAACCCACACCCCATAGAGAAATGCGGACGAGGTCGTTTCGTGTCGACGATAAGGAATGGAACCTACTCCCCATAGAGGAATGGTGGCGAGAAGGACTAGAAGTTGTACCCTATCGAGGAGATCCGGGATTACTCTGTAATATTACGTAGACCTTTATATGAGTTGGGAGTTTCACTATGATAAAACTTAAAAAGACTAGTATATAACGGGGTTTAGTTCTTTATATAATAGTCTATAGTCACTTTTATATTTCGGTGTATTTGGGAATGTTTAATGTTCACCCACACATTGTGAAATCTTTTATTAAACCGTGACATACAAGTTTAAATTACATTGCGTACGAAAAACTGGGTTGTCGGTGGAATTTTAATAGTTCCTTTTCGTTTTTATTTATTTGATAGTTCGTCGACTGAGTCTCCTGGATATTAAAGTCAGACAAGACATCACTTAAGATTTCCGCAGGTTTATCGTGTGAGAGAGTGACTTTATGTCTCCTTTTCCGTTTCGAAAAGAAAAAGAGTAACACTAAATCTTACCGAAACCCTCAAAAGAGTTTTATTCTAAGATTTACATTTGTCACATCTGACAAAAGACCAACTCAGGAATCTCAAAGACTTGACGTCCACCACCTCGACTCTAATTTTGATTCCAGTTGATTGAGATTTTGGGTTCATTAAATGGTGGTAGATCGTGTTGGAGGGTTATTTATACCCTTTACTCTATCTTTATAAAATCTTTTCTTTTCATT
Source organism: Capra ibex (assembly GCA_006410555.1). Classification (NCBI taxonomy): domain Eukaryota; kingdom Metazoa; phylum Chordata; class Mammalia; order Artiodactyla; family Bovidae; genus Capra; species Capra ibex. Next base: position 75,449,791 of record SJYO01041852.1, read on the forward strand.
AATTCTTTCAAACCAGATGGTCGATAGTAATGTATCGTAATGTATCGATAACATTCATTTTATTACACTAAGTACACAAGTCAAGTCAAGTCAGTGAGAGTACAGGCTGAGAAACTCTGGGGTACTTGACGTCGTGCGGTCCGGAGGGACAGGTAGTGGTAGAGGGCCTCAAGTGGGTCTGAGTACAGGTAGCTCAGTCCCTACGGTAGGTCGGTAGAGTAGGAGCCAGCAGGGGGAGAGGAGGACGGGGGTTAGGGAGGGTCGTAGTCTCAGAAAAGGTTACTCAGTTGAGAAGAGTACTCCACCGGTTTCATGACCTCAAAGTCGAAATGGTAGTAAGGGAGGTTTCTTTAGGGTCCCGACTAGAGGAAGTCTTACCTGACCAACCTAGAGGAACGTTAGGTTCCCTAAGAGTTCTCAGAAGAGGTTGTGGTGTCAAGTTTTCGTAGTTAAGAAGTCACGAGTCGGAAGAAGTGTCAGGTGGAGAGTGTAGGTATGTACTGGTGACCTTTTTGGTATCGGAACTGATCTACCTAGAATCAGCCGTTTCTTTACAGAGACGAAAACTTATACGATAGATCCAACTAGTATTGAAAAGAAGGTTCCTCGTTCGCAGAAAATTAAAGTACCGACGTCAGTGGTAGACGTCACTAAAACCTCGAGGGGGTTTTATTTCAGACTGTGACAAAGGTGACAAAGGGGTAGATAAAGGGTACTTCACTACCCTGGCCTACGGTACTAGAAGCAAAAGACTTACAACTCGAAATTCGGTTGAAAAAGTGAGAGAAGAAAGTGAAAGTAGTTCTCCGAAAATTCAAGGAGAAGTGAAAGACGGTATTCCCACCACAGTAGACGTATAGACTCCAATAACTATAAAGAGGGTCGTTAGAA